>JAKUCM010000111.1:0-84652 GCA_023374145.1 Lepidium sativum | reverse complement strand
GAAATCAATCCTCTTTCTCTCTTATTGCTGCAGGTGTGACCTCTGTATTCGAAGATTCTGTGATTCCAGTCTCGATTACATCCCAAAATTTTCTGGTTTTCAAAATTATTGTCAATTTTATTTTCGAGAAACTGTAGGAATCTCCGTTGAAGATTAGAATAATTTGGTGCATCATTGTCTCCATGTGCTTTGATACCATGTTGGACTTTTCTTTACTCTTATGTTTGGGATTGGACAACAACAAACGTTAGTTTGTTCTCTCTTATGATCGAACCTATCTTATGTTTGTACCCAGTTTTATCATTAAAGAGAAAACATAATTGTCTGTTTTCTATTTTTGTTTTACGTTTAACAGAACCAGAACTTATCTTTTATTAATTATGAAAAAGTGTATTTATACAGCACACTTAATTATCAAGGGTTGTATCTTCTAAAGACATCCCTAAACCTAAAGACACAAACTTACAATCTTACAAACACAACAATTTTGATTATACATATACATATTCGATAAGACTATAGTTTATATGAACCCTAAAGTTCGATGATATTAATTCGTATGAAGACTTAATCAAATCCAATAGGTGAAGCTGCCGAGGCTTACAGAGCTAGCAGAGCTGCCGGAGTTTATAGACCAGGCAAAGCTGTTGGGGCTTCTGGAGCTGGCAAAGCATCCGGAGCTGGCGAAGCATCCGGAGCTGGCGAAGCATCCGGAGCTGGCGAAGCATCTGGAGCTGGTGAAGCATCCGGAGCTGGTGAAGCATCTGGAGTTGGCAATCCTGGAATTGGTGGAAAACCTCCCGGACTTGGTGGAAAACCGCCTCCTCTCCTTTCCACTCCTATAGAGATGCACGCACAAATACATATATGTACTTTGTCAGTGACTAATTTTTTAAAAAATTATGTACAATTTTTATAATTGACTAACAGTTTTTTTCAAAAAGAATGAGAAAATTTACTAAAAAGTGGTAACAACAATAAGGTTTAATAATTCAAAATACGTGGCATAGCATTCAAAACCAATATGGGAAGATAAATATCGAGTGATTTCTATATCAATTTTTTAAAACTTACTTAATGCGCTCTTGTATGCGTTTAGTGATTCTCTTTCGGAGTTTACTACCGCCCCCAGAGCCTCGGAGTTTACTACCGCCCCCAAAGCCTCGGAGTTTCCTACCGCCCCCAAAGCCTCGGAGTTTACGACCGCCCCCAAAGCCTCGGAGTTTCCTACCGCCCCTAAAGCCTCTGGCTAAGACTACAGTGGCTAAAGTGGCTGGTACGAGAATGGGACTAAATACGATGAAAAGTGGTGTGCTTACGACTAATGCCACGGTTGAACCAGCGAATGTTACACCTGCGAGGCCCATTAAGACTAGGGAGGCTATAGAAGCAACTATGATCTTAATAGTCTCCATTAATGGGATAAGAAAAGAAAGCATTGTGGGGATAATGTTGAATCTCGAAGTCTGAGATTGATCACCCCTTTTGTGATCTGATCGTTTTGGTTTGATGGTTGGAGCTTGGAAGAGAAAGGGCGCTTTCATGGAGTTGTGGATCGTCTACGTGCACTGCACGGTATACTTCATGCAAAAAACGATACGATCAATGTAGAGATCTACATTACGTCACGTTGTATTTGCATTTTGTCATTTTTTTTAGCCTTCTTCTTAACTTGTAAAACTCTATTATTTTCTTTCATGAGTCCTTTGCTTTACGAATATTAAAGGGAAGAAAGATTTATGTTATTACTGTACCATATGCAGTTACTTTTTTGATATTGATTTATTTCGGTTCAAATTACTAAATTGAAAGATTGCTAATGAACCAACAAAGTCAATAAGGCACCCTAACTCGAGATGCCTACGTCCGGATTCGATTCAGTTTGGTCTTGGGCGGACCAAACACTTAGTCAGTTTTAGGTTCTTTCTTTACTTAGTCTTTTTTGGGTTTTTGACAATTTTATAAGCCCAAAACGTATGCATAAACTAACTCAAGAGGTTCTAGTACAACAAGTTTGCAAGAATGTTTGAATTTTAATGTGTCTAGACCTAGTTTATCCCAGTCTTATTCCATCTTTCCTCCTTCTCGCCTCGGTCTCACTCCTACTTAGCAACTTTCACGGTCCTTGGGTAAATCACCTACAATCACGCAGATTGAGTAAGCAAACAAATTTGCTTAGTGAGTCGGTCATCCCGTTCCACTAGGCCAAACCAGAAACGTATCGAGCAATAACACAATCTAGTCAAAGAATAGCATTATTCATGCCCAGAGTCCAGCATATTCATGCTCAGAGTCCGATCATATCTGCTGCCTCGGTTACCCGGATCAGCCAAAACAACCATCATGAACGGAAAACAGTCATATTTCATCCAATCAATTACGCAATCCTAACCCTTCTATGACTTAATCCCACTATTGCCCAAAACGAACCTAGAATCACCTCAACGGTCCCGAAAACTCACCTTTGCCTTAGCCTTTTCTGACACCTCTTGATGCGATTGCCAATCAGGTTACTCGGATCCAGTCTTGATCGCTCTCGATCCGCTCTTTCCCTTGCTCGATTCGACAAAAATCAGTAAGTTTTTTGCAATGATTCCAATCTTCCTTAGAGTTTTTCGTGAAGTTTTTGGGCTGTGACAGTTTTTAGCTCTATTTATAGGGTTTTGGGTGAAAAACCCTAACCCTAATCCGCCCAGGATGGACCAAATTCGAGCCCACCTAGATTGGATCAAGTCCAACCTGCTGGAAACTTATGTCCCGGACCAACCCATGAACGGCCCAACCACTTTCCACTATCACTCCTCAGTTCGGACACTCAACTTCTCTGTCTGAACACTTCACTCCATGTCCGAACTCACTACCCGTTCGGACACTGTCACTCCCTTGTCTGAATTTCATGGACTTGTCCGAACTTCCCACTACCTTGTCCGAATTTCACGCGACCTGGTCCGAACTTCACGCGGCCTGGTCCGAATTTCACGCGACCTTGTCCGAATTTCACGCAGCCTGGTCCAAATTTCTCGTGGCCCTGTCCGAATTGCTTATGGCCTTGTCCGAATGGCACATGGCCTTGTCCGACCAAAAACCTCCATCTTTCCCTTATTTTCCCACACAACTTCCTTTGTCCCTCGAACCCATCCGGAATCACCCAAAGGGTCTGCGAAACGCGGATGTTACACTATGCCTTAATTAAAATTACCAATGACTATCAGTCCCTCATATATGATTAAATATATAATCATAATTATATTAGTAAGAATTTCATAATTTTTAATTTTGTCTTTTAAGTGAGAGTAGAACAAAAAACATGTGGTCCAGTCACTACAAGAAAACAGGGGTAAAACCGATAACCTTTCCGACCGTTTAGTTGTTGTCGGAATTTTCCGACAAGGAAACCGACAACTGGCCACCGATTGTGCACTAGAAGAACAGTTGTCGGTTGTGGTAGGAAAATACTGACGTCTTCCGACAACCATAACTTTACCGACCGTTACCGACCGCCTATTCCGACAATACCTCCGACAACCACTCACACACTTATATGTCCGACAACCGAACCGACAATAGGCCACCGATATTACAGTAATATGAAGCTTACCGACCGTTACCGACCACTACTACTACCGACCGTTACCGACCACTACTACTACTGACCGTTAGCGACCACACTTAATTACCGTCAACTACCGACGGGACAAGTAAAAACGTTCTCCATATGTCATTTTCTAGTGTAACCGAAATTAGGTGAAAACGGTCGAAAACGGTAGGAAAGTGAATCTATATATCCACACACAATCATGTTGTGATCAAGAAAACGTATCAAACAAACAAAATGTCAAATATATATTTTCGAGCTTGGATGGATCAAGAAAAAAACGATCCTGAAACAGGCTTACTCACCCGAGAGTATGCTGATGGGATGAAACAATTTATGGAGTTCGCTGGAAATCAAAGCATTACGCGCGAAACAGGTAAGATGTATTGCCCTTGCCGTAAATGCAAAAATATGAGATTTATTTCAGTAAAACAAGTTTGGCTCCATTTGTATAGTAGAGGTTTTATTCCTGGGTATAAAGTATGGTACTCGCACGGAGAAGATCCGTCTATGGTTAATTTTGCTAGTACTAGTGGAAATATATATAATGGTTTAGGTACTGGTGGAACTATGAATGTAGAAGGTGAATGTATGGTTACTGCTAGAAGTGGTAATGAATGTTACGGTGGAGGTGTTGTTGTCGAATCGGCAGTGGAAGGTGAGAACGTAGTTGGTTCAATTCAGATGGTTAACGATGCATTTAGAGAGAATATGTCTGCTTTTGAGGAGGGCATTAATAGATGGGAAGAGCCAAATCTAGAAGCACGAAGTTTTTATAATATGTTGGATGCAGCGAAGAAGCCGCTGTATGGTGGGTGTGAGGAAAGGATATCTCCGTTATCGACTGCAACTGACTTGATGAATATCAAGACAGACTACAATTTAGCAGAGACATGTGTTGATGCGATAGCTAATTTGTTTAGCTGGAGTCTACCTAAAGATAATATTGCTCCTAGTTCGTACACAGATGTTCAGAAACTGGTAGCCGGACTTGGGTTACCGTACGAGATGATAGATGTATGTACAGATAATTTTATGAAATACTGGAGAGAGGATTCAGATAAGGTGCAATGTAGATTTTGTCGTAAACCTCGGTTTCAGGAAACATATGGTAGAAATCGGGTCCTATACAAGCGGATGTGGTATTTGCCATTAGCAGAAAGGTTGAAAAGGCTCTATCAGAATGAGCGAACTGCCGCTGCAATGCGATGGCATGCAGAACATAATTTACATGGTGAGATTGCACACCCATCAGATGCGAAAGCATGGAAACATTTTATGTCAGTTTACCTTGACTTTGCTGCCGAAAGCAGAAATGTGTATCTCGGCTTGTGTACAGATGGCTTTAGTCCATTTGGGAAACATGGTAGACAATATTCTGTTTGGCCGGTGATTGTTACACCATACAATTTACCGCCCTCACTTTGTATGAAGTCAGACATGGTAGACAATAATTTATGAACTAATTATATGTAAATAGGTGATATTTTTCGATTGGATAAAACACAATGTGCAATTTCCTGACGGCTACGCCTCAAATTTGCGCAACTGCGTAGACAGTTCATAAATTATTATTCGTTTCGCCTCGATTATGCATACCGAATATATTAATTCAAAACCCAATTAAAAATAAACTTAATTATTGCAGGTTTTACACTAACATTTTTTTCAATTAAACTTAATTTAGAATTACAATAACCTGTAAGAACCAGTCGGAAATTTACCGACGACCTCCGACCGGTGAAAAGAAGGCGGCAAAACGAAGCGGCAAAATCAGCGGCAACGAAGCGTCTCCTGGAAGTTGAAGGGACGCTATCCGACGGTTTCCGACCACTACCTACAACTTCCGACATTAAATCATTTTCTCTGTCTCTTTCTTCTCCATTCGCGATTGTGCAGAGCATCTCGAAGCCGACGACGAGTCGATCAGGGACGATGCCTCCACCACCGCTTCCGCCACCGTAACCATGTAAGTCTTCTCTCTTCTCTTCAATCTATAGCGATTTCCTTGATTGAGCAAAAGAGGTTGCGAATTTGAGCAAAATAGGTTACGAATTTGAGCAAAATAGGTTGCGAATTTGAGCAAAATGGGTTGAGAGTTAGGTTGTTGGGTTGGTCGGATGGTTTGAGGGTGGTTGATTTCGCAAATCGCATCTCCATTTCACCCCTTCACCATTTCACCATTAAACCTATACATACACCTATACATTCAACAATTATATACACATTTATATACTTATTTATATACACAATTACATACATATTGATATACTTAATTACATATAAAATTTAGTTAACTACTTAATTATATACTAAATTATATAATTAATTATGTATTAGTCGGAAATATTACATTAGTATTTAGGTAAAATTTGCGAAATTTGCGAAATTTTACAAAATTAAGTTAATGGGTTAAAATTTAGTACAATTAACTTGCTTAAATTTAGTACAATTAGATAAAATTTAGTACAATGTTACTTGCTAAAATTAAGTACAATTAGATAAAGTTATATACTAATTATATGTCGAAAAAACAAAAATTTTTATATATATATGTCAAAGTATATATAGTTTTCCGGGAATTTTTTGTTTGACAGGTCTACCTACAATGACTTTCAACGACACCTACACGGTGTCGTTGACTCGGACCAGACACAGAGTCCGAGTCCTGGTCAACCATCTCCCCAAGAATCTCAACCGCAGGGTTCTGTGGCCCACCTTACAATAGAACAACTTCTCACTGCAGAAGGCCGTTGTCATATCACCGTACTCGACCCAAACGGAGGTTCTTGGTGCGTTTTTTTCTATTTATTTATATATATTTATCTATTTATTTTATAGATTACATTAAATTAATATATTTAGACTCCTAATGTGTACTAAATATTTGTCAGGTTTCGGTATGAAAAAGGTATTAAGAAGGCTATTCTTAAAATGATTCAACATCAGTTGCCCCAGGTTTATCGCCGCTACAATGACTTCCCGCGGGAATTGCAAGAGAGTTGGTTCAAATCTTTCACGGTAATTGTATTCTAAATTAACTGTTCAATTACGCATGTTTATTCTACATATTTATTTTACATATTGGAATTAAATATGTTTTAATTATGTATTTTTTTTTCAGCAAGATTTTAATTGGGACGTCGAGCTGACTCCTCGGGTGAGAGCTGAGTTCGATAAACAGTGCCGCGCTTCTTACAAGAACAACATACATGAATGGAAGCTTGGAAGGCAGGAAAGAAACAACATCCCCGTTGTAGCCCGGAACGCTCCTTCAACCGGAACAGCAACCGCGGCGGATTAGGAGTTGCGACCCATAACAACGGGGCTCAGACTTTCGAGGAGCGTTCACGTGTCCTGGTAAGTTACTTAAATAAATTACAAGTAATATTTTTAAATTAACTACAACTTTGAAATATGTTTTGTAGGCTTCTCAGCTTGGTGAAGAGCCTGATTTATTCCTCCTAATGGAGGACACACATATGAACAAGCAGACGAAGCGGGTAGAGGACAAGAAGGTTCTCGGTGTTCTCGAGACGGTGAGGCGGAAGACCACCGAAATCCTATCGCAGCGCAGTCAAGAGGGCGAGGGTAGTTCTACCCAGCTTACGCGGGAGGAAATCGATCAGCTCGTCATTGAGGTAAAATAATTTTTTTAATTATTTTAATCACTTTTACTTTAAATTTTCTCTTTTTCTGCAGTCCACTCCGCGTACCAAAGGCCGTGTCTTCGGCCTTGGCAATCTAGTTACATCTGATGGTGTCCCGGCTCGTCTCACACACAGTTCCTTGACACCGTCAGAACGTGAGCAATTCAATCAGATGCGGTTGAAACAAGAAGAGATGGAGTGTCAGGCAGAAGAGAACAACACCAAATTGCGGGAGATGGAGCGTCAGATGCAAGAATTCGCGAAGATTTTATGAGTTTTACATCATCGCGTAATTAGCTTCTTATATTGTAGTTAACATTTATAATTTCTAAACTCTTTTAACTTTTTATTTTTAATATAATATAATTTTTAATTTTATTTTAATTTTTAATTTTTAATATAATATATATTATTTATTTATAATTAATAAATGTAATATTTTTTTAATATAATATATATTATTTATTTTTTTATTCTAATAACGTGGTTGTAGGAAGTGGTCGGAAACTTCCTACGACCTCCGACTGCAGTTTTCCGACCTTCTTTGACGCCACGTTTCCGACGTTCTCCGACGCTGCGTTTCCGACCAAAACCGACAGCTCATGTCCGACAACCACCGACATCTCCCGACGTCGTCTCTCCGACGTTCTCCGACAGCACGTTTCCGACCACTCTCTGTTGTCGGTAAAAACCGACCACTGCTGACGGGTTTATGGTTTCCGACCATTTTAAACCGACCACCCCGAAACCGTCAATTAGAGTCGGAAATTGCGTTTTACCGACGGTTACTGACCGGAATCACTGTCAGAATCAGCGTTGCTTTCTTGTAGTGAGTCCTTCATTTTGCTAGGCACAAGCTGGTGAGACGGAATCTCACCCTCTCTATTTGAAAAATTTAGGCTATAGATCAGAACTTATCGATCCAATGGTTATTTGTTGACAAAAAATATGAGAATAAAAATCATAGTATTGTTTAAGAGAGTCAAATCTTAGTAGCAAAGACTGTATCTTAGTGTATTATAGCAGCTAGGTCGCTCTACCACTTACAATTAATACCATGTCGCATATATAAGTCTTCTCCCAAAAAAATTCTTATCAACAATTAAATCAAAAATATCTTATCCATATCATAAAGCTCTACTACCGCATATATAAGTCTTCTCCCAAAAAAATTCTTATCAACAATTAAAATAAAAAATATCTGATCCATAATAACTACTTGTGGAGGTAAGGCGTGTCTCTTATCTCTTTCTCAGGCCCAGCTCCCTAGAGAGTTTTTAAGATGACTGTTTCTTTCCTCTTTTAATTAAAACCAGTTCTTAGATTGAACTGAAAGCCTTTCCACCTTGTTTCCTTATCCCCTTTTGGAAGTTTTCTTTCTTTTCAAATCGAGAATTGGAGATTTCCAGTGGTTTGGGGAAATTTCCTTGTCACCAAGCTCCATCCTCACATCTCAATATCCCATCTGCAACTTTTAAGAGATCTAAAGCTAAGCAATTATGTTCAGTAGCTCAAATCTCAAGCCATGATGGTTGTTGTCTACAAATTAAGAGTACCGGAACTTCTAAGGTCTTCATCTCTTCTTCCATGGCAAGAAGAGTGACTTACTCGGAAAAATGGAAAGCCTTAAGCTGGCAAAAGTTTCCTCTGCTCCCAAAATTAGGATTTCTGAATCTAGATCTACAGATCTTTCAAGTGGATTCTCTTTGACTCTAATAGGGAAACTTGCTTAGCCTAGAGAGCAGAGGACTTGGGTCCTTATACCATTCCTCATAGAGCAATGGAACATTGATAAGAGACCTATGGGGTCAGATATGGGTCAAGGGTTAGTGCAATTTCAGTTCTTTGCAGAGAAGGATGTGCAGAAAGTTTTAGATAACATGCCTTAACACTTTGGGAAGTGGATGATCCTCCCGCAACAATGGGAACATAATCTTGCAAAAGACTTCACCTCACAGATCCCCTTTTGGATTTGAATCTTAGCGAAGGAATGCTAGAGAGAGACAAAATAGAATCAGTGTCTCGAGATTGTTGGAACCTTCTTACCTTTCAAATCTCCTAACATAAACAACCGGGATAACCAATTTGAAAGAAGAAGATCCCCGCGAGAGAGTCGTGACTATGAGGGGTGCAGTAAAGACAACAAGGAAAGAAATATCCAATCAATAGCACCGATGAGTGGTGCCTCATTTAAAATATCAAGAACATCAAAGCATCTGAAACAAAATGAAAAAGTTAGAAGGAAAGTCATAAGAGTGAGAGAAGACATTTCTCTAGTGACACCTGAGAAAACAATGAAAAACACGCAAACATTAGAGAATGAGGATCATCGAAGCAATTCAGCTCTGGATCTGATTACAAAAGAAAAGGAGCACGACGTCGCCTAGAATGTATGTAGGACTAGCCAGGCCACTCATTCACCTATTGAATTGGCCATGGGGGAGCTCACAAATGTAATGATTTGTTATGTTGATGCCATAGACCTTGTAGAAAAACCTGCCATAAACAATAGAAATACTGAAGCAATTCACTCAGGGCAATTTGTAGACGAAGGTAGGAGGTTAGTTACTAATGGTCAAGTGCAATCGCTAATCCAAGCCCAAGTTTTCCATGTACCTCTTGCTCTATCAGCTGTAATTTCTCTGGATAACCTCAAAGAGTTAACATCTCCAAACTTTGCATCATCAAAGAACCCAACTATTAAAAGAATAGTAAGAATGCCAGCAACAAAGAACAATATCCAAAATTATCCCCAAAATCTAAAAGGTGTAAGTTCCAAAAAAAATGCTTTAATCATACAAAGCTCTCCTAGGCGCTTAACTCCATTGGGGATCATCAGCCCAGGAAACTAAGCACACCCAAGTATCTCTCCTAGAGTCAACACCGAGGAGAATAATCAAGCACAATACAACCCTAGATTGCAATGGCTCCAATTATGAAAGCAGAAGTCTGGTTATTTTCATGTTGTAACAAAAAAAAAGAGAAGAGCTTTGAAGCAGTTTAACATTATAAAAGATAACAATGGACATAGCTTCGGTAAGGAAAATGAAATTACATTGGTCCTTAATGAGTCATTCAATGAGTTTTTCCAATCCCAAGGAGTCGAAGACATCATCATAGTGGAAAAGGCCCTGCAACCAAAAATCACAGCATGTATGAATAAAAACTAATTGCAAAACCAAGCAGCTTGAAAGTTAAAAAGGCTCTCTTTGCAATTCACCCGGTAAAGCGTCTGACCCATATGGTTTTGTAGCTGGCTTCTGCCAAGCAAACTGAGAGATCATGGGGTCAGTATTAGTTAAAGAAATCCAGAGCATCTTTGAGTCTGGCGTGTTCCCTACAAACATAAACAAAACTTACATCAGGCTAATACTTAAGAAGCAGAATCCGAAAACCACAGCATATTACAGACCAACTGCCCTGGGCAATGTCTACAATAAAGTTTTCTCAAAGCTCCTTTCTAAGCACCATAAGGCCTACCTCGATCTACTTATCCCTGAGAGTCAATCGGCCTTGTTACAGTATCAGCTCGTACTAGCTCAATTAACAGCGGAATTTGAAATTGACTTCAAGACACGCGAGGAGAAAGGAGAGAAGATGCACAAGTTTTATAGTGTTCCTCACCAAACCGGTGATTTACATCCCTCTTCGGATTTGACTCCCAAATTCACTAGAATAACTCTCTGTGTTTCTTGTTACAAGGAAGAAGAGATGAAAATCGAGAATTACTGGAAAAATGGCGTTACACCCGAAGAAGAAGAAGAAGAAAAAGTGACTTGTGCTTAACTCGAGATTGGACTTCTCACGCTTAATGGGCTAGTCTATGATGCCATCTAGTCGTTGCATCAATAGATATCTTAGCCACATTAACTTCTGAGCTTTGCACTCTTCATTCGAGGAAATATACCAGATAGAAACTTGTCTCTAATACTCTTGTAGAACTGAATGTTATAATCTTTTACTTTATAGTAGCATCCCAACTCTTCCAATTGACTGTAAGAGATTAAGTTCATGCTCATTTCTGGTATATTTCTTACATTTTTAAGGTAATTATATTACCCTCTGCATTTTCTATTAGGATTTTGCCAATTCCTTTGTGTGGACAGTACGAGTTGTTTCCCATGTACACTTTGCTTCCTTCAAACTCCACTAGATCTGTAATCAGGTATTTCCGAGGAGTTATACAAAACGTACACCCTGAATCCATTACCTATTCCTCGGTACTTGCAATTAGACTTGCAGTACAAGCTGAGTTTTCAAAACTTGTTACTGCAACAATTGCAAATTCTTTTCCCTTTCCATTTTCCTTCTATGGAAAATCACGTTTCCAATGATTTTCATCTCCATATATCCAGCATGGTCTAACATCTTCATTTTTTTGTCTTGGTTTTGACTTTGATTGTCCTTTACTCTTAGATTTACCTCTTTTCTTTCCTGACCCTTTACCATTTCTCTTTTCTGATATGTCTCTGCCATCAACGATTAAACCTTCTGAATGATTCTGCTTCTTGTTCAATAGAACCTTCTGCCTTAAGTTTGATTTCATTCCATAGGCTCATGCGTACATCAAGCTCCCTACTGTGCTTGTATAAGGTACGTCTTCCATACCTCCAGTTTCTGTTTCCTCATCATCTGTTGTAATGCTCTTTAGTTTAAACTGAGCCTCGAGTGGTGTAGAAACTGATTTGCTATCACTCATGTTGAATGTATTTAGAATCTGCTTGATGTAACTTTCTTGTGACAATTTGATTATGCCCTGTTTCTGTCTCTGAAGATATCCATGCGTAGAATCTTTCTTGTTGGTCCTAAGTCTTTTATCTCAAATTGCTTGCTCAGTAATTGCTTTAGAGTTGCAATTTTTCCTTTTTGTGTTGATTCAATGAGCATATCATCTACGTCTAGGAGAAGAAATATTATGTCATCAATTGTTTTTCCTTTGTAGTACACACATGGATCATACTCACTTGTGAAACTGTTGTTTAGTCATGAAATCATTAAACTTTGCATTCCATTATCTTGGTTACTGCTTTAGACCATATAAGGATTTCTTGAGTAAACATACTTTGTGTTCTTTGCCTTTTACTTCGTAGCCTTCTGGTTGATTCATGTAGATTTCACTACAAGAGAACATGTGTTTTACAACTCCCAATTTCGTCCCTAAAGCGTTGTAAAGGACTTTTACAACGTATTAGGGACGCAACGTGAAACGTCGTGTCTTGCACGTCGTAAGGTACAAAACGTTGTAAAAATGTTGTAAAAGTTAACAACGCAAAAAAAACGTTGTTAAAATGTCGTAAAGGGGGAGTTGTAAAAACCTCGTAAATGTAGTAGTACGTTGTAAAGTCGATGCCAATATAAACGTTGTAAGTTGATTGTAAAATTAGCAACGTCCTTACAACGTTTAGCTTACAACTAATTAGAGTCGATTTTTTTACAACGTTTTAAAGTCGAAATCTTTACAACTAAGTAAAGACGAAAGTTTCACAACTATTTAAAGACGAAATAATTTACAACTACTTAGGGACTTAAATTTATTATGTATTTTTTTATTAAAATTGTGAAATTTATTTTTTTTGTATTTAAAATAAAATATGAAATAATTAAAATAAAATTATAATATAAAATATATAATTAAAATATTTTTACAAAATTTAATTACAAATTATAAAAATATTTAACGAAGTAATTCGTCGGACATGTCAGAGCTACGGTCGTCCTGATCTTCAGCCACCCGCTCGTTCAAATCGACCTCGACATTCTCCGTAGGCCTAATCCCGAGGTTGCGACGCCTAAGCTCCAAAGCCGCAGATGCATGTGGATTGCCCGCAACCAAAATATCCATCATGGATTCCATGGCTGCGAATTTCTCATCCGTCGTTTGCTTTAGCGAAGCAATTTCCGCAAAAGATTCTTGCAACTGAGTACAGAGTGAGTTTTCGCCAATCCAGTTAGAAGTGACTCTCTGGACATCTTGGGTGGATCCTATGCCAATAATCCGTCCCTTTTTTGTTTGAGCGATCTACAAAAAAGATTTGTCAGGTAAAAATATTATTTAAATTAAAGTATTTAATTTAATACCTGCTTATAAATTGCGTTGATCTCCGGAGCACTCAATTGGACTGGAGTATCGTCGGTGGATTCCTGAGAAAGCTGCGTTTGACGCTCCTGAACCGCAGCTTCAACCTGGCTATGTAGCAGCTCACAACGTGGATCGATGAAGACGCCAGATTTCTTCTTATGGGTTGCGGCATAGAGTTCTGGAAGCGTAGGAATCTGTCCAGTTTTTTCCGCCTAATAAAATTCAATTTTTAATTAAATATTAATTTATATTAATAAATATTAAAAATGAAAAAAATTATTTTTAAAAATACTTACGATTTATATTGCCACTCCGCCAAAAGGCATTTGGCCTGCAGTGTGCGGCATTGCGACTGACTAGCCGTCGGGCCCAATCGTCTTCCGGGAAGCGGAACACTAAGCAGCTCTCCTCACAGCTACAGGGTCTACCCAATAATTCTTCAGTCCATCCCAACAAGCATTGGTCATGAATGTGGGTTTCCCAGCATCTCCCTTCACCTCCCACTCGGTTTTCCAGTCTGAGACTGTGTTAATAAGCCACTTCATGGCTTTGCGGTTGATAGAGACGTCCCAATTCCAATGTTGCTAGTAGTTTTAATAAGTAATTAATATTTAATATATATTATAATATGTTGAATAATAAAAATTAATGAAAAAAAATATTACCGCAAAAATCTTGAACCACGTTATGCTAATGTAGTGGGGTGTTGATTTCCAATTTGGAGTCGCCTCTACAAAATAGCTTTTGATGCATTCCGTGATGCAACGTCCCACTTTGCTATCAATACCGAACCTGAAGATTTTTTTAATATATATTATTAGCTATTTAATTATAAATGCTTAAATTTAGTATGTAAATAAAACTAAATATGTACCAATAGGTTCCAGTTGGACGATCGACGTGTAGATGCGGCAAATTCTCGCGGTTTGGTGCCACGAGAATATCCTCAACCCGGTACTGCGCGTAAGGTGCATCGGGCGGCACCAAGAGGTCTGGATGGACCGCAGCATTCGTCGGAGGGGGATCTACGGCCACTTCTGGTGCTGGGGAAGTAGCCGGGGGTGTATGACTCTGATGATGTGACTGCGACTGCGTCTCTGGCACAACCGAGGAAGTAGAAGATGATGCGGTGCCGTGCAGTATGTCACTGTAGTGGACACGGCGTGTATGCTTCCGGGGTGCCATAATTTGTACCTACAAAACGATGTTTCGTAAATTAGACGTTGGATACTACTAAATAATATATAAAGCCTAAATTCTAAATTTCGTACCTACTACATCATTTCTAAACAACCTACATAATTTTAAATCCTAAATTTGCAAAAAAAAGGAAAATTGTAGAGAGAAGGGAGATAGTGATACCTTAGAGAGAGAATGTGGAATGGAGAATGACGGAATAATGTTGCAAAATTGGTGATGTATTTATAGGGAAAAGGTGGAGTTGTAAACGAGTTGGGAACTCATGAAATGTCGTGAAAGAGTTGTAAATTTAGGGAAGAATTTACAACGTTTTCGATGTAAAGAAGTTGGCAAATGTTGATTCAATGTACCACTACGGTGCAATTCATTGAGACGTTATGTTTAATTAAAATACCCGTTACGTAAATCAAAGAAACGTTGTAAGGTCGTTGGCGACCAGGAACGTCGTAAAGACGTTGCTAGTTGCCAACGTCCTTACGACGTTTTTCTGTTTTTTTTTTTAATTTTTCTCATTTCTAAATTTTGTATAATTTAAATCATACTCTTATAATTTAAATCATACTCTTGTATAATTATAAGAGTATGATTTAAATTATACAAAATTTAGGAATGAGAAAAAAAAAAAAAATAGAACGTCGTAAAGACGTTGGCGACCCGGAACGTCGTAAAGACGTTGCTAGTTGCCAACGTCCTTACGACGTTCTGGTTCGCCAACGTCTTTACGACGTTTTGTGTTTTTTTTTTCTAAGTGTTTTTCCTAAGTGTTTTGCGGAATTGTAGATTTATTTATAGATCTTAGATTGATAAAATTTTGATTGATATGTAAAACTTAGTTTTATTAAACTTTGAATGATTTATGAATTTACTAAATTGAAATGATTTATAAAAGATTGACATAACTTAAAATACATGATAATCCTCCAACAATACATTAATTGTTCATACGGTATAAACCGTAGTGTCAATCAGATTCTTCACCGTTACTACCATTTCCACTACTTGGATTATCACTTTCAGCAAACTCGTCACGCTCCTCATCGTCAACGTCTTCTTCAGGGAGATCCTCATACTCTCGGTTTTCCGGATCGATAAGAATCACTAGCTCTGTAGCTTGCTCTGGCACTTGTATAGCTGAACATGATTCTTCCTGCAACGGTAAATCTCCACATCCAATAATTCGCCCACGAGGTGTGATCTTCAATGTAGCTAACCTCGCCTTCTGTCTGTGAATGCTCTGCATGCCATCTCATCGCAGCGGCTGTCCTCTCCGACTGATATAACCTCTTCAATCTATCAGTTATTGGCAAATACCACATCCGTTGATAAGGAACCTTCTTACGACCACTCCCTTGTGCCTTATATCTTGGCTTGTTACATAACCGATATTCTTGTAATACATCATCATCTTTCCAGTAGATCATACAATTATCTATACAGACATCAATGGTTTCACACGGCAACCCAAGACCATAGACCAATTTCTGCGTCTCATAATATGATTCAGCACACACATTGTCTTCTGGCAAATACTCTTTGAGCAAGTCAGTCCACATATTCATGTATGACTGAGATGAATTACATTCTGTTTTAATATTCATCATCCTAGCTGCCAATGATAATTTTGACAGACCTTCTCTACACCCCTCGTAGAGAGGCTGGTTTGCAGCATCTAGCATGTCATAAAACCTTTTTGCATCTAAATTGGGTGCCTCAGCAACTATAGGTTGATCAGTATTAGTTTCCTGAAATGCGTCTGTGACCATTTCATGCATCCTATCATGCTCTACAACCCCATGAATCTCATTCTGATAACCAACATCATGCAAATTACTTGATTCACCTATATTAGCATCAACATTCCTAAAATTACTAGTACTTGCTTCGTCATTCCCACGACCGCTATCACCTTCCCCATGGTAAAACCAAATGTAATAATGCGGTGTAAACCCTCTATTTAATATATGACTCCAAACAGTTTCTACTCGGGCGAATTTCGTATTTTTGCATTTCCGACAAGGACAGAACATCTTACTCGATTCAACCGTGATTTCGGTTTGACTAGCCTGGTGCAGGAATATTTCTGCCCCATTCATAAACTCCTTTGTCACGATTCTGGCAGCATCTCTATGCATATACATCCACTTCCGTTGCTCGAAAATATCTCCACCGAAAGACATTTTTGGGATTTTTCCCCAAAACCGTTTTTTTCTCCTCTACCACGTTTTTTTTTTGTTTTTTGATGTTGTGATTAATGAAGAGAGCCTTCCTCCTTATATAGGCAAAAAATTAACGATGATTTTACAACTTCTCGCAAATTACAAGTAAATTACAACACATGTACCTAACCATAAATATCTAATTTGAAATTACGTCCTTAAGTAGTTGTAAACAGTTTAGTCGTAAAAGAGTTGTAAAGTAGTGACGTTTTAACAACGTAATTTTAAATTTACCAACACCTTTACAACTCCAAGTTTAAATTTTATTTAAACCTTTTACGTAACAAGAAAAACGTGTATACCTACTTTGACATTCGATGTTAATTCGATGTAAATTATAGAGGTCGTAAAAGTGTTGCAACTTAGGGACTTATTCACAACGAATTGTTGAAGCAATGGGAAAACGTTGTTAAAAAGTCGTAAATTACCGACTTGTTTACAACGTTAATTTTTGTTGTATGTTTACAACTCATTTACGATGTTTTTTTCTAAACGTCGTAAAGAAGTTGCAAATACTTCCCTATTTTACAACGTCCCAAAAACGTTGTTAAATTATGTCCCTAAACTAATGTTCTCTTGTAGTGTTTCTTCATGTAGGGTTCCATGTAAAAAAGTTGTTTATGTATCCATATGTTCTAGTTCCATGTTCCAATTAGTGACTAAAGACAATAGAATCCTAATTGAAACATGTTTAACTATTGGTGCAAATATATCGTTGTAATCAACCCCATCAACCTGTGCATAACCCTTAGCAACCAATCTGCTTTTGAATCTTGGTTTTTCAACTCTTGATATGTCTGATTTTTACTTGAATAGTCATCTGCATTCAACTATCTTTTGCTCATGAGGTTTGTCGACTAGTATCTATGCGTTGTTTCTGATGAGGGGATCCATTTCCTCATCAGATGCTTTCATCCATTTCCTTTTGTCTTTGCTCTGCATTGCTTCTGAGTAGCTTTTAGGTTCCTTAAGTTCAATTTCTTTTCAACTTGATAGTGCAAAAGCGACTAGGTATGCTTCTTCGAACCTAGAGGCAGGTCTTATAGTTCTCCTCTTTCTGTCTCGAGCTAATAGGTAGTCATCCAAAATAGTTTCCCTTTCTAAATCAGTCGACCCAGATGTTCTTTCCCTTCTTTCTATACTTTTTGCCTCTGATTGACTCTCATTATCACTGTTGGTTTCTAGGATATACTCTGGACTTGCTCAACCTGATCCTGCAATCCCTTCTAGTTGACTATCCTTTCCCAGTACTTCTTCCAAGTCCACTCTGAAAGTTACCCTTTTCTTAGGTTTCCTTTCTTTAGGAATCTGCTGTCCCTCATATTTCTAATTCTCTATGATAAGGTCCTTGTAGAGCTCATCTTCGTTAAATACTACATCTCTGCTTATCACTATTTTCCTTTCTTCCTTTAGCCAAATCCGATAGCCTTTAGTTTTCATCCCATAACCAATAATGACTCCTTTCATAGCTCTTGGACTTACTATATCTTGCTCTGTGTGAACATATGATGTGCAACCGAAGCTTCTTAGGTGACTATACTCAGGTTTAGAGCTTGACCACACTTCTTCTAGAACATCAAAGTTAATTGATGCTGCTGGTGATATATGTATTAGGTATACAGCCGTATTAGCTGCTTCTGCCCAAAATTCTCCTCCTAAGCCTGACTCTGAAAGCATGCATCTTACTTTTTCTATTATGGTCCTATTCATTCTTTCTGAAACTTCATTCTGATGTGGTGTATAAGCGCATGTTATGTGTCTCTTAATTCCAACTTCTTTGCATAAATCTTCGAACTGCTTGTTACAGTATTCAAGACCATTATCCATTCTCAAACATTGAATCCTCCTCCATGTTTTATTTTCTACTGAGGTTTTCCACTCCTTGAATGCTTGAAATGCATCACTCTTCCTTTTAAGGAACGTAATCCAAACTTTCTTAGAGTAGTCATCAATAAAATTGATAAAGTATTGACATCCTGAAATACTATGAGTAGTATTCTGTGAGCCCCATAAATCTGAATGGATGTACTCTAAAGTACATTTTGTTGTGTGTTTAGCCCTTTTAAAACTAAGTCTGTGTGCCTTTCCCAAAGCACATGCCTCACAGAATCCCATTGCCTTTATTTCTTCTTTCTTTAGATGACCTTTTCTGACCAAAGTCTCCATTGATCTATTTCCCATATGAGCTACTCTACGATGCCATCTAGTCGTTGCATTAATAGATATCTTAGCCATATTAACTTTTGAGGTTTGCACTTTGCCTTCGAGGAAATATGTCCATTCTGATACTTACCAGATAGAATCTTGTCTCCATTACTCTTGTAGAACAGAATGTTATAATCTTTTCCTTGAAAGTAGCATCCCAACTCTTCCAATTGACTGTAAGAGATAAGTTCCTGCTCATTTCTGGTACATATCTTACATCTTTTAAGGTAATTATATTACTCTCTGCATTTTCTATTAGGATTTTGCCAATTCCTTTGTCTGGACAGTACGAGTTATTTCCCATGTACACTTTGTTTCCTTCAAACTCCACTAGATCTGTAATCAGGTCTTTTTGAGGAGTTATATGAAACGTACACCATGAATCCTTTACCCATTCCTCGGTAGTTGCAATTAGACTTGCAGTATAATCTGAGTTTTCAAAACTTGTTACTGCAACATTTGTAGATTCTTTTCCCTTTCCAATTTTCTTCTGTGGACAATCATGTTTCCAATGATTTTCATCTCCATATATCCAGCATACTCTAACTTCTTCATTTTTTTTTCTTGTCCTTGACTTTGATCGTCCTTTACTCTTAGATTTTCCTTTGTTCTTTCATGACCCTTTACCATTTCTCTTTTCTGATCTGCCTCTGCCATCAACGGTTAAACCTTATGAATGATTATGCCTCTTGTTCAATAGACCCTTCTGCCTTAGGTTTGATTTCATTCCATACGCTCATGTTATCACATCATCCATATTTAACGTATATTTGGCATTTCCAAACTGCAAAGTGTGTATTAGCGGGTCATATTGAGAGGGTAAACTATTTAACAAGGCTATTGCTTGATTCTCATCTTGAAGGGTGACTTTTAAGCTTTTCAAGTCTCCGGTCAATTTTAGGAATATATCAAGATTCTCCTCAATAGTCTTGTCCTCATCCATTCTGTATAAAGAAAACTGCCTCTTTAGGTAAAATCTGTTTGCCTTTGTCTTATTTTGATAATCTCTTTCTAAATCCTTCCATTGTTTGAATGGTGTAGGTTCGTTCATTATCTTTTTAAGAACTGAGTTTGATAGACATTATCCGAGTAAACTCCTTGCTCTTCGATCCTTTAATTCCCATTGTGGATCCTTCGTGACTGGTTTGTCTATCTTGATCTCATTACCCGTTTCTTTATCAGTTACCAATACTTCTTCCATAGCCCAATTGACTTCATGATCCTTCTCAAGAACGGTGAGAATTACATGTATCTCAAACAGCCCTAGCATCCTATAATTCCATAACCCAAAATCTCTTTTAATGTCAAACTTTTCAACCTCAAATTTTCCTGAAATTACTTCCATATCTGAGATTTGAGATGTTTTAAGACTTTGTTGCTTTGATATTTTGTGTTCTTTAAACGCACACTAATGCAAAACTCTTTTGATTATCTTGCGAGCAGTTCAACGTCTTCGATCTTTCTTTCATCTCAACAGCTCCCGGAGAAGAAGATGAAGAACTGCACCAAACTTTTATCAAGTATTCCCTTTCCTTGTAGCCTCCTCGTAAATGTTATGTTCCGAGTTCGATACTTCTAATCTTGCTCCTAACTGGTTGCTTTGATACCACTTGTTACAGTATCAGCTCGGAGTAACTCAATTAACGGCGGAATTCGAAATTGATTTCAAGACACGCGAGGAGAGAAAGGAGAGAAGATGCACAAGTTTTATAGAGTTCCTCACCAAACCGGTGAGTACATCTCTCTTCGGAATTGACTCCAGAATTCACTAGAATAACTATCTGTATTTCTTGTTACAAGGAAGAAGAGACCGAGGTCGAGAATTACAGGAAAAATGGCATTACACCCGAAGAAGAAGAAGAAGCAGTGACTTGGGCTTAACTCGAGATTGAACTTGTCACGCAAAATGGGCCTTTGAGATGGGCTTGTCACGATTCGGCCCAAAACCAAACACAGACAAAACCCGACAAGCCTACATGCCGGAATGATTTTATATCTGATAATGTGCTGGTTAATCACCAAATGCTCCATTTCCTGAAAAATTCTAAAGAAAAAGTTAAATACAGCCATGACAATTAAGACAAATATGTCCAAAGCCTCTGATAGAGTATAATAAGATTTTCTAGATCGGGTGATGGAGAGGCTAGGTTTTCATCCTATTTGGAGAGGCTGGATAATGCAATATATAAGCAGAGTTACATACTCTTTTCTAATTAATTGAACATCAAAAGGCAAAGTTATACCTTATAGAGGAATTAGACAAGGATATCTGATTTCTCCTTAACAACTTATTCTTTGCAGTATTGTCTTCTCAGGACTGTGATTCAGCTCAACGGGAAGGAGCTCTAAAAGGCTTCATAGTTGCAAAGCTCAGTCCCATACAGAAATCGGATATCACATTCTCAAGAAAAACAGGAGACGGAGTCAAAGAGAGAGTTAAAGAACCCATGGGAATACAAATACAAACAGAATAAAAAATACCTAGAACTTCCTGAAAATTTTGGAAGAAACAAGGATTTATTCAACTCTCTGCTTGAAAGAATTAGACTGAAAAGCATTGATTAGTCCCCAGAAATCCTCTCATATGTAGGGAAAACTATAATGTTTCAAGCGGTTCTCTCCTCCATCCGGACGTATACGCTGTCACATTACAAGATCCCAATCAGCTCATGTAAGAAATCAATCACTTTTTCATAAGATTTTGGTAGGATTCAAAGCCATACCAAAGAAAAGTGAGCAGGATTTCTTGGAAGAAAATGACAAAAAGCAAGAAATCAGGTGGATTAGGATTCAGGGAAATCGAAATCTTTAATGATGCTCTCCTTAGCTGGAAAATTCTCACAAAATAGGACTGTATGTTGTCAAAAGTTATGACTGGTAAATATGCTCCTCATTCATCGATATTCCTTAGAGTGATATATGCCTCCAAACTCATCACACATGTGGAAAGGGATTTTCATTGGGAAGGAGTTGCTGAAGAAAATCTCGATCGGGTTATTGAAGATGGATCCCCTACTCGTATTTGGACAGACCCATGACTTTCAACACAATCGTCAATTGTCCATTTTGGTCCTAAAAATTAAAACCAAGAGAATACGCTGGTTAAGGATCTCTTTCAACCCAAATTCCAGAGAATGGAATCTAGACAAAATCAGGGAAATACTTCCAACGAAATTTAGAAGATGTCAATCTCAGAATCAAACCAAGTAAATATGGAGCTAAAGACCAATTATGTTGGCTTCCTACTGCAAGTGGTATTTATTCAACAAAATCGGGTTATCTCAGCAAGAAGATGGAGAGCTTAATCTTATTGTCTTCTTTAGATTACTCCCCTCATCCGAACTAGATAAAAGAACTTTGGACTCCTAAACGATCTCTTAAAATCAAAATCAAAATCAAAATCTTGAAATTACTAAATAATGCGTTGCCAACGATAGAAAAGCTTCAACCCATAGGAATTCAGAGCAAGGAGTTGCAAGCATTGTAAACAACTTGAATTCACTGAGCACATGTTCATTCACTGCGTATTTGTACTATGGAAATAAGCCTTAATTGTTGTAAACTTATACTCTTTTGCGTTAGCTTGTATCTAATACTTCTTGTTGTGTTTGTAAAAGCAAGAAATGATTTACGAGTTCCTATGATCAATACTAATCATATTATATCTCGGTGAGCAAAATACAGCTCACAAACTTTTACTATGTCAAGAGAATTACAGAAAGATTACAACAAGAGGAAAGGAGGTTATGTTCACTCTACACTCTTCTAAGACTTCTTATGTTTCTTATATCACATTGAACATGTCATAATCATACCCTACTTTACTTTTGTTTTGCTTAGTCTTCACCTTTCATGTGACCATCAATGTCATCACATTTCTTTTTGACCTTGCAGGAAGAATGTCAGAGCATGAAAAGAGTGTGATGACGAAGACAGAAAATGGGCTTCTTCTGCAATGCTGAATTCTGTTGTAAATACAGAAACATACCCCTTAGAAGGCATAAACCTTTTCTGCCCAAACATTCTCCATCTAAGACTCGGCCACTGATAGATCGTCATGAACTGGGCCAATTCCTTGCTTCGGCTAAGACTCCTCAATCTTCTCGCTTCCACCTCCGAACCTCATGATTCTCTCTCGACCCATCCTCGAAAAAACATCTGAAACCCATATAATACTTCAGTTCTTTTACTAGATATTCCTTGAAACCTCTTTAATAAACCTTGAATAATCCGCCAAAAGAATATCAACCCTCTCAACCCATTCACATCGAGACACTTCTCAACTCTACCATCAAAAACCTCTCTGACTTCACCGTCGAATACCTTTCTATCCTTTTGATGTTCCTCATATTTTTTTGGTTTTGAGCTCATTATTACGGATATATTTGGGGAATTTTTCTATGTTTTATTGAGATTTTAGGTCAAAAACGTTCAGAGTTGGAATCATGCTTGAAGGTGGACTTTGAAAAATTTTGAAGCATTTTCTGGTATTCTCCACGAGAGGAAGGATCGATCGATCAGTGTTTTCACAAGGAATATGTGCATGATCTGAAGAACGGCTTGGCTTCTGAGAGATCGACTCAATATCCAAAGATCGATCGATCAACACAAGGATTGATCGATCGATGCCCTTGGAAGAAACCTAATTTCACGCTCTTTCAGCTCTTCTTTTTGAAACCTATAAATACCTTTTCTATTTTATTTTTGAGAGTCGTTTTTGAGCTTTTGAAGAACGATTTTTACAGAAGTTCGAGAGTTTGTAAGCTAGGAAGAAGATCTCTTCACACTTGAGAAGAATTTTTGAATCCTATCTCTATTTATTAATGCAATTTCAGTTTCAGTTCATCATGATTTGCTTGGTTCATTGTTCTATGTCTGAGTAGATCTTAGATCGGATTTAGGGATTCTAGGATTTTAGTATTCACTGTTAGGGAACAAATAGGATTGATGAATAGATGATTTTCCTTTTAATAGTTGAGTTTAATGCATAAATTAGCTTGATCACCTAGTTGATGATTTTAGGTTGTTAACTTTCCAGAAGTTTGTTAAGAATTAGAACTAGATTAGAAAAGTAATTCCTTCACTACCAACGAGACTTGATGCTAGGTTGGATTATGGGTAATTGAACCTAAGCGATAGCCTACTTGTAATCGGAAACTAATGAGAGTTAGGACCTTTAGATTATTAGTAGAGGGGTAGATTCAACGAGAGGTGGTTTATCTTTATTTATGTTCAAGTTGAGAATATGATTAGATTAGTTCCTGAATAGTTTTCCTGACAACAGTTTTAACTCCTGAATGAATACCCAATATCTGATTGCTTTAGTTATTTGATTACATTCACGTTTAAGTTGTTAGTATTTACTTCCCTGATTTTGATTGTTATAGCTTGCGATTCGATAGAAGTCGAAAGTATGATATGTTTCTCTGAGGAATTTGACCCCTAAATACTATTATGTTTGTTGTACACTTGCAGTAGGATATAGGGATAAAACTCGTTGTATCAATTTTTTGGCGCCGTTGTCGGGGAACCATTAGTTGCCTTTCGATTTTCTGTTTACAGTTTCAAGCCTATATCGTTACTTACGTGTTTCTTTTTGTTCTTTTTTGTTCCTTTTCAGGTGTATGACCAGAAGTCAAGGTTCAGAAAATCTATTCAACTTGGATAATCAGGAGCTTGAGAGGGTTGAAAACCCAAAATCTAGGAATATGAATCCTCCAGAGAATCAAGCACAGAATCCGCAGGAGATGGCCACAGTAATACAATCAATTGTAGAGAGATTTGGGTGCAAGTTCTGGTAGTCATTGTCCAGAATATGATCGAACTAGGAAGGTGAACAGTGTGGAGATTCAGAGGATTGATGACATTGCTGAAAAGTAAAATATTCTGATCCGAGCAAACCAGGGTAATCAGAGGAGTGTGACTCAAGTTGAAGACAGCAGAGAAGTGGCTCAGTTTCAGGATGATTCGGTTGGTTCCGAAGACTAAAGGGAGTTCAATTATGTTAACTGGCAGAACAGAGTGCAAAACTCGAACTACCTTTCCTACAGGAGCCCTAACGTCGAGAACCCTCAGGATTTTACTTTTCCAGCACCCACATTGCCTCAAGGATCACCTTTTCAGGGAAACCTATTCATTCAGAATTCAGGTCAGAGATGGGGTAATCAGAAGCCGTTTTTTCCGAATTCATGAGGAAGTAACTAGCAAAGGTCGTATAAGCCTTATGTACCACTGCCGATGCAGCAACAGCCTTCAACAGCAACTTCAGGAACATCAAACGAAGAGATTAAGGCCTTGATTAAGCAACTTGTTGTTGAGCAACAAAAGACTACAAGGGAGCTTAATGCTAAGATGGACAACATCTATAATGATCTGAATGGGAAGTTTGAGTCATTTTCTATGCATATCAAGAAGCTAGACACTCAAGTTGCTCAGACTGCTGAGGCTCTTGCAATGTGGTCAATTCTGAAGTAGGGAGTTCAGTTGAGAGTAAGTACAACCCTCTTATTCCATACCCTAAAGAGCTTGTGAAGATAGAAGATCAAGAAGAGTTCACAATACCTTGTCGAGTTGGACAGCTAGTTTTCAGTGATGCCTTGTGTGATTCTGGAGCTAGTATCAATGTGATCTCTTTGGAGACTATGCAGAAATTCGGTATTGAACTAATTCAAGAGCATCACTTATCGGTTTCTTTTGGAGATGCATCTTCTAAGGTACCTAGAGGAAGACTTGTTGACTCGAGCTTCATCGAGTAATTTCTGTGGGATGATTTGAGATGATGGAGGGAAGCCAGTGAGCACTATATCATTGACTCAGATTGCAGTATATGGTGAAGAAGACAGTGATTGTGATGAGAAGTATGGGTTGCTCCATGAACAAGAGAAGGACTCAACTGAACATCAAGACACTTGTATCCTTTATCATCTTGACAAATTCTACAACTATGATGTTAAAGGTTTTGTTATCAAATTTTTTGCAGGTAGTCTTGGCTTTGATACTTCTAGAATCTACACGGTCAAAGAGTTAAGCTGGGATGGAACTGTTGCATTGATGAATGCTTCAGGAAGGACAATCCACAAGAAAGATGAACAGTTAAAGAAGTTCATCATTGAGGAGATTAGTGTTCGAGGAGTGAGCAAACCTTACTCAAGCGGTTCCGCCATCTAAATGGCATCCGAATCAAGCTAATGACAGTAAAAGAGCGCTGAGTGGGAGGTAACCCACTATTAGGTAGTTTTTTTTTCGTTTTTCTTTTAGTTTGCATTCGTTTTTGCTTTTGTGTTTTTTTCAAAGTAGGAAGCTATCGGAAAGCAATGATTGATCGATCCACTCAACGATCGATTGATCAATATGCATAATAGGTTTGCACACAATCTGCTGCACGACCAAACAAGCATAGCCCGACTAATCAAAGTAGATATGACTGCCGCACGATCCAGAGCACGACATGTTACAGAAAGATCGATGGAGCAATGGAACAGTAGAGGACCGCACGATCAATTGCACGACTTAAGAAGTGTGGACCGATCGACTGATAAGGTGAGAAGAAGCGCACGAACTATCGCCCGACTTGTAAAGTTGGAATCAATCGAGCAAAAGGAAACTAACTTGCACACGATCCATCACCCGATTTAAAAGGTAAGGATCGATCGTTATTTGCTCTCAAGAGCACAGATTGATCGATCAACATAAGAATCGATCGATCCTTGACCCAAGTTCGTCTTCTTAAACGCGCAGAATAGTTTCAAATCGAGCAACCTTTCATTATTTATATTCCGAAAAATTTCAAACCTCGATTTTTCTCTTGTTTCTCATCCGTTTTTAACGATTCAAAAGCCTAATCCACTTATAATTTCACCATCTATTTTATTTGTGGTTCATTACTTCGATTTGCAAAGGTATGTTCTCTAAATTCGAATTTTCTGTCCAATTTTGGAAGTTGAATTGGGTAAAGACGAACTTGCTTTCTTGTTGATTTTCATTGATTAACTGATTTGACTCCCTCTTGCTGTTTGGATCATTCAATTTCAATTAGAGATTGTTTGTTAGGTTGAAGGAGAATTTCTAGAGGAATTTTGAAATTTTTAGGCTTGATCTTGATGATTGTAGTCCGATAGATGCATTGTTGGATGTTGATCTTGTTTAATTGAATAAACAATCGGACCACTGATCATTTGTATGCCTGAGTGATCAAACTCTTGTGAATTTTCTCGATCACAAACTCATTTTTTTTGGTTATGTCTCTGTTCTTTCATTGTAGATGGTTCGAACATCGACTATTAATCCTAAGAAGCCTACGAAGAAGGTCTGGGCATCTTCGAGTCTTCAGCGTGGTCAGTCGTCCGAACAGCATGATGATGCACCTAGATATGGACAGCTTGGTGAGCGTATTCCTTGGCCGAGACCGGAATAGACATATTTTGTTGATAATGTGGCTAGCAGGGATACTCCTTCTTTTGTCAAGACTACAGCAGCATATAAGAATATAAAGGAAGGAGATGGTTGGAAGAGCTTTCATGAAAGCTTCTATGATCAACTCCTCACTAACACTTTGATTCCAACGAAGTTCCTTTGCCGTGAGACATTGCATTGGATGGGGATTCTTGAAGATGTTACTAAGCTGCTTGATAATCTTGGTTTAACCAAGTTCTGTTTTGATTTTTATCCACTTTATCTTGAGGTCGTTAGGCAGTTCTTAGCGACATGTGATCTACATATGAGTGCTGATCCCCACAGTCCGGTTTATGCTCAGTACCTCACGTACTTATATAGAGGAGCTCTTTATACAATCACCATTCAGGAATTGTGCCAGGTTTATGGTTTTGATGAGTATGCAGTTGGACAGAAACCATCGAAAAACTCTCCTTCGAAGAATGCATTGTTGTACTTGTTGTCTGGTGATGGGTATCAGGGTAAGTCTACAAAACTTACTCACATCAGGAATCCTGTAATTAGGATAGTTGCTAAGCATATTGGGTCGACCATTCTAGCTAAGGAAGAGTCAGACAGTGTTACCAAAATCCTACTTATGCTACAGGTTCTCCTTTGAACATCAACTGGGGGTATCTATTTGCTAATGAGCTGATTAAGCACAGATTTAGAGGTAACCCGAGGAAGGGACTAGTTGAGCCGATTGGTAGTCTCTTGACACCGATTTTCAGATTTCATAGATTAGATCTAAGACAGACCGAGGTTGTGCAGAATATTGATTTGATCGATACAACTGCCTTGGCCAGATTTGGATATTTTTTGGAGAAGAAGCAGAAGACTTTCTTCGATGACACACCACATATGATGTATGTCATCCTTCCAGCTCCTCACATCACTTCGGTTACCTGCAGAGAGAACGTGGAGTTCCGGCCTGATTTGTCACATCCTGAGATTTCCGGCAAGCTTAACGAGAAGGAAGCAACACCACGCACCCGATCTAGGAGAGCTCGAGTATCCACTTCTGCTCCGTTTGTACCTCTAGCTCTAGCTACTGAACCTTCCGGGTTTTTGCTTCCTAAGTTTCCCGAGGAGAAACTCAAACTACCTTATTACTCACCAGACTTTACGGATCAACTATTTAGAGAGTGGCAAGTCAAGAATGAGAGGAGGAAGAGATCGATTCAGCGAACCATTTGGGATGCTTTGAGGAATATCCCAGCTTCTTTTTGTATGAGTGCACCTGCAGCTGATCGTGATGAGCATGTCTATATGCCTACTGTGCCTACTAGCCAACCAGATGTTGCTGGACACCAGTCTGATGATGATGATGAGGATGATCACCCATTGGAGCGTCACTTTCCTTGCCGTCACAGAGCATCGGGCGACTGCGATAGCCAAAGTCCTGAGTAGCTTCTTGGCTATTTCCTACCTTTGTTTCAGTTTCTTTTCTTTTTATTTTAGACTATTTCTTTTTGCTTTCTTTTGTTTCTTATGCGTTTTTATGTCTTCTTTTTTATTTATTTTTATACCGGGACGGTATAAAGTAAGTCTGGGGAGAACACTTATTGACTAACGCATTTTCTATTTTGCATTCTCGATTTTTCAGACCATTTCTTTCATTTATTTCTATATTTTGAGCCTTTGAGACTAACATCAGACTACTTAATTTTTGATTTTCTCAGCATTATCCTGGACTCAGTATCGCTTGATTTGCATTTGTCAGGAATCGATCAGACTATTGGAAAACCTAGAGACAAAGCAACACTCAGTTTCAGAGCACATTCATCTCAACTTTCAGGGGATATCATGCTGATTTCACACCTAGCCTGACTTAATATTCTCGTCAAGGGAATTGGTAATTCATCAAGTATGTTCCTTCTCTTTACTCAATGAAATATGTTCCTTGTAAGTTTGGTTATGTTTCTCTCTTCATCATTTTCAGGCATTTTAAGCCAAATATTTTGATGGTACTCGATCTAAGTTTTTGCATGAAGTTAGCCTAGGGTAAAAGTTTTCCAATGACGCTGCGAGTTTTTAAAGTGAATTGGACGTTTCTGAGGATACATTCAATGATGTAATCCTTTTCACTTTACTAATTAGCTTACTGAAGGAAACTCCAATGAAGCAACTCATGTATACTCTTTAGTTACCAACTCATGTATCCTCATATTTTGTCGGTTTTGATCTCATTATTACGGTTATATTTTGGGAATTCGTTTGTGTTTTATTGAGATTTCATGTTAAAAACGTTCAGAGTTGGAATCATACTTGAAGGTGGACTTTGGAGAAGTTTGAAGCATTTTCTGGTATTCTTCACGAGAGGAAGGATCGATCGATCAACACAAGGATTGATCGATTAGTGCTTTAACAAGGAATATGCGCACGATCTAAAGAACGATTTGGCTTTAAAGCGATCGACTCAATATCCAAAGATCGATGCCCTTCGAAGAAACCTAATTTCACGATTTTTCAGCTCTTGTTTTGAAACCTATAAATACTCTTTTTCTATTTTATTTTTGAGAGTCGTCTTTGAGCTTTGGAAGAACGATTTTTACAGAAGTTTGAGAGTTTGTAAGCTAGGAAGAGGATCTCTTCACACTTGAGTTTAATGCATAGATTAGCTTGATCACCTTGTCGATGATTTTAGGTTGTTAAGTTTTTTGTGGGTAATTGAACCTAAGCGATAAAGCCTACTTGTAATTGGAAACCAACGAGAGTTAGGACCTTTAGATTGTTAGTAGAGGGGTAGAGTCAACGACAATTGGTTTATCTTCATTTATGTTCAAGCCGAGAATATGATCATATTAGTTCCTGAATAGTTTCCCTGACAAGAATTCTAACTTCTGAATGAATACCTGATATTCGAGTGCTTTAGTTATTTGATTACGTTCGCATTTAAGTTGTTAGTATTTACTTCTCTGATTTTGATAGATATAGCTTGCGATTTGATAGAATTTGAAAGTATGATCTGGTCCTCTGAGGAATTCGACCCTTAAATACTATTACGTTTGCTATGCATTTGCAGTAGGATATAGGGTTAAAACTCGTTGTATCACCTTTCTCAGAATCCCATGACTAATCCATCGGAAACCTCTCCAACTTCACCATCGAAAACCTTTTGGCTTCATAGATGAAAAACTCCTTCAACTTTACCGCTGAAACCCTTTGGCTTCACCGCTGAACAACAGTCTCTCCATTAGGAGAAACATATCAACATTTGACAATCCCGACAAACTCTAGAGCCTCATCAAACTTGCGAATCGACACTGTTTAGGTAAGTATATCCGCTGGGTTGTCTGTTGCATTTACCTTTTTATCTTTTATTATTTCATCTTCTATCAAATCACTAACAAAACTCATCCTTGTTGCCATGAGTTTTGTTCTTTCATGGAACACACTATTCTTTGCTAAACAGATAGCACTATGCGAATCAGACCATATCTCAACATAGTCTTAAGAGAAACCATATTTCGAGGTAATCCTCTTTAACTATAAAGCTTCTTTACAAGCTTCCACTAATGTCATTGATAAAGCTATTATACTTTGTAGGTCCGACTTCCAGCTTGCAGTATTTCCACCAAATCGGAATAGACCGAGAGATTGGTCTCCTTCTATCCAGATCAGCTGCGTAATCACTATCACAATAACCTTCCATTTCAAATTTCTCCGATTTTATGAATGTGAGACACAAATCGTTTGAGTAATTTAGATACATTAGTATCCATTTAACTATTTCCCAATGGCTCATGTTAGGGCAACTCATGAATCAGATGACCATTCCCACTACATATGGCAGATCAAGGCGTGATCCACCCATGGCGTACATCATGCTTCCAACCGCACTACAGTAAGATATCATGCACATCTCCTTCTCTACTTTTTCCTTTTCTTCTTGCTGAGTAGATAAAAATTTGAAATGACTCCCTAAGGGTGTCTGAGCAATCTTAGAATCCAGCATATTAAAAGCCTTTAAAACCTTTTCCATGCGAAACTGTTGAGAAAGCTTTAAAACACTTTTTTCTGTCTCTGGTTATATCCATACCCAAAATTCTTCTTGTTGGCCCGAGATCCTTCATTTCAAATTCACTGTTTAGAATTTTCTTGAGATTGTGAATTTCTTATATGTATTTAACCGCCAATAACGTATCATCCATGTAAAGCAACATAAAAATGTAATCATTCTTTGAGTATCTCTTTAGGAAACACAATTGTCAAACTCGCTTTTGACATAGCCCTTTGACCTAATGAAATGATGAAACCTTAGATTCCACTGCATTGATGATTGTTTTAAACCATATAATGATTTCTTCAGTAAACAAACTACATCTCCTTCCGAGAACCTTTCTGGTTGTTCTATATATATCACCTCATCAATATTGCCATGTAAAAAAGTTGTTTTGACATCCATCTGTTCCAACTCCATATCCAGATTAACAATCATTGATAATGTTAACCTTATAGTAATGTGCTTAACCACTTGAGAGAAAAATTCATGATAATCAATGTTTTTAATCTCTCTGAAACCCTTTGCCACTAGCCTAGCTTTAAATCTAGGTTTCTCTATTCCTGGAATCCATGGTTTCAGGTTGAAAACCCATTTGCAGCATATCGTTCTCTATCCATTTGTTCTTGGTTTAGTCCCAAGTGTGACTCCTCTCAAAGAACCGATCTCTTCATTTATATCTCATGTCCACACATTTATGTGTCTGCTAAGCATAGCTTCCTTATATGTACTTGGTTCTTCTTCCTCTATCAGCTGAGACATATTCAGTGCATACGTTGCAACATTTGCCTCTATAAACATGATTGGTTTTCTGGTGACTCTCCTTTCTATGTCTCTTGCTAATAGATAGTCATTGAAGGGTTATGTATCTTCTCTATCACTTTGACTTTCTAAATTATCAACAAGATTATGATTCATCCCTGAACTTTCTCCATCTTTATATGTGCTTGTTGTCACATTGCCAGACTCTGTAACTGATTCTTCCTCATCCTCTAGCAGCATGAAAGTGACTCTTCTGGTTCTGTGATCTTGTAATTTATGAACTTTATTGTAACACCCGTCTCCCGACACTTTGAGACACGTGTCACTTCGTGCCAAAACATTCAATTTTTATTTAATAACTAAGATGGTCCCAAAATCTTACATAAAATCTCTCGAATAAAAATCATTAAAATAAAGAAAATAACGAAGAAAATGTCTTACGAAATAAATAACTTCAATGAAAAAGGGAGACTCGGCAGTTACTCACAATCCTAGATCCGATCTGGAAAAGGGAAAAAATGAGGGGGTGAGTATAAATACTCAGTGAGGAGATCACTTCTGCCCACTCAGGCTCAAAGTTATAACTTAATACTAAACATCGTCTATCCTAAGCATAGAAAGAAATCATGTGCAACTTGTGTATTTCAACAAGTTGTACCAATCAGGCTGGCCTGCCAGTAGCAGCCAACGTCGCACACATCGGCTCAACCATACTCCACGATGGCTTTAGAGCCCCTCGGTTGGAAGACCACGGTCTGTAACTCGATCCTCCCTAGCTCGTCAGCGGTTTTTGGGCTGAAGCGGTCCCGTCGGCTCACTCCAGACCATTGTCTCTTTTCCACGGGGATTGTCGGCCCGTAGCCTAATTCCTCCGCGTCACCACTTTTTAAGAGACATCCAGACCATTGTCTCTTTTCCACGGGGATTGTCGGCCCATAGCCCAATTCCTCCGCGTCACCACTTTTTTAGAGACATGTCACTTACTCATTTACTTATTATTTATCTACTTAATTTTCATCAAAACATCAAATATATCACCTCTTACGAGATGCCTCAAGAAATACATATTTTAAATATTTATATGTTATATAATAATTCAAACAACTATCCTATTTCCAAACATTCACAAAGTCCCTAAAATATTATCTAAGAGTTATATAATAATTAATATATGATTAAAAATATTCTATTAATTATTTTTAATTATTAGAATAAACGAGCTTAACATTAAATTAAAACTAAAAGTCTCGCAGATCATATCCTCACCTAGATTGGCCGGTGACAGATTCAAAAACGCAGCCAAAAGCAAAATCAACAACTTTCACAGCAGAAACCTTCACACACAAGCAACCAGACAGAATTAGGGTTCATCAGTCAACAAAACAGATGATTCTTGCTGACCAAGCAATGACATTACAGATCAGATCTTACCTAGATTCGAAGGTTCGACGGTTTGGTTGCGTTCCTGAATGTTCCGTTTATCTAAATCCGACAAAAACCTGACTTTCCTTGCATAGATCTAATTACAAAATGACCCCAAATATGCCAAGTCGGACACAGCAATTATAACATAACTCAGAATTCTCTAAGTCTGGAAAAAGAGACTAAGTTGATGTCTTACCTTGAACTTGGTGTAAGTCTCTCAATACTACTCTGATCAACGATCTGTTTGAAGTTACAGAACCTTGAGAGAAAGATCTTTCCAAAACTACCAAAATCATCAATAGGCGATTAGTATCAGATTAGTTATGGGCCCCGAAAAATAGTAGTTCGGACTGGATTTCTTACAACTTGGAGGGTGCTCTAGGTTAATCAATCAACTTCGGCAATGGAGATACTTGCTATGAGGCTCGATTTTGAAGATTTCAGAAGAGAAAGAAGCCTAGGCGGCGCCGAGTTGGTGAGTTTAAGTAGGAGAACAAACTAGGTTTTGGTGCTAGGTTGAGAAGATGCATCTTTCCTTTTTTTTCTCAAAAATTTATCTCCCTTGACAATTCTTTTATTGGGCCTTATGGGCCACAAAATTAATTCATTGACCCAAGGTTGAGTCTCACAATTCTCCCCCACTTTTAGGAATTCGTCCCCGAATTTGGTATGTCCATTGTTATGCTCTCTTCCTTGAAAAGCTCTGGATAATCTTTCTTCATCTCCTTTTCTAACTCTCATGTTAGTTCTTGAATACCATCTCTCTCCCAGAGAACCTGAACCGTCGTACTCTTTTTGCTGATGGAGCTAACCTCTCTCCGATCTACAATTGATACCGGTTTCCCTTTAACCGACAAATTAGACTCCAAGTCCTTTGGTGGCTGTGAGATAATGAGCTATGGCTCTTTGATTATTTTCCTAAGCACAGACACGTGAAAAAACATTATGAAATGCTGCAAGATCTGGAGGTAGATCAAGCCGATACGCAACAGCTCCAATTCTTTGAGTAATGGGGTATGGTCCCATGTACCTTGGCTTCAGCCTCCCTCTCTTAGCCCAACGGTTCACACCTCTGAACATTCTCATCTTCAGGTACACTAAGTCGCCTATCTCAAACTCCAAACTCTTTCGCCTTTTATCCGCATAACTTTTCTGACGGTCATGAGCTTCTGCTAGCCTCTTCATAAGGATCTCTACATGTCCCCTCGTCTCCTTAATTATTGCAGGCTTCATGTTTTGGCGCTCCCCTACTTTTGTCCAACAAAGTGGAGTGCGACAAGGTCGTCCATAAAGAGCCTCATATGGAGGCATGCCTATGCTTGCATGATAACTGTTATTATAAGCAAACTCTTCTAATGGTAAGTATTGTTCCCAACGACCTCTCCAATCCAACATGCAAGCTCTAAGCATGTCCTCCAACGTCTGAATCGTCCTCTCAGATTGACCATCTGTCTGCGGGTGATATGCAGTACTCATCTGCACCTTGGTCCCTAAAGCCTTCTTAAATGCACCCCAAGAATTTGATGAAAACTTTGGATCTTTGTCTGAGACAATGCTCACCGGAACACCATGCAGTCTAACTATCTCTTCAACATATCTATGTGCTAAGCGTTCTGCAGTGTCCTTCTTGTTTATCGTTAAGAAATGCGCAGACTTCGTTAGTCGGTCTACAATTACACAAATTGCGTTCCGCTTATTTACTGTCCTTGGAAGACCAGTAACAAAATCAATAGTCACCATATCCCATTTCCATTCGGGTAATGGTAAACTCTAAAGAAGTTCACTCGGAACCTGGTGTTCTGCCTTCACCAACTAACAAGTCGTGCATTTTGCCACCCAATCTGCTACATCTCGTTTCATCCCGCTCCAGTGGTAACACAGCTTCAGATCCTGATACATCTTGGTAGAACCTGGATGAATAGAGAAATGTGACTGATGTGCTTGCTTTAATATCTCTCCCTTCAGAATTTTGTCATCAGGAACACAAACTCGACCCCTGAAGACATGTGTTCCATTCTTTGTGGTGTCAAAACCCACAACTCCAATCGCAACTGACTTTAGTAAGGATGCATCACTCCTTCTCCTGCTTAATGCATCTGCTACCATATTAGCTTTTCCCGGATGATAAGCGACATCCACATCGTAGTCCGCCAACAACTCCACCCATCTCCTCTGTCTAAGATTCAGGTCTGCCTGAGTAAAGATGTACTTCAAACTTTTGTGGTCTGTAAACAATTGTACATTTTCTCCATACAAGTATGCTCGCCAGACTTTAAGAGCAAAGACCAAAGCTACAAGCTCCAAATCATGGGTAGGATAGTTGACCTCATGTTTCCTCAACTATCTAGAGGCATAAGCAATCACCTTACCCTCTTGCATAAGAACACATCCAAGACCAGTTTTTTTGACGCATCTGTGTAAACCACATATGGTACATCTACCCTCAGTAGTACCAACAAAAGCGTCTTAGTCAAACGTTCTTTCAAACTCTCAAAGCTCTATTCGCACGCTTTAGACCACTCAAAGCGTGCTTCCTTACACGTTAGTTGTGTCAATGGCTTGGCCAAGCTGGCGAATCCCTCCACAAATTTCCGGTAATAACCTACAAGCCCTAGAAAGCTGCGTACCTCAGTAGCACTCTTAGGTCTAGGCCAATATGAAATCGTGCAAATCTTCTCTGGATCTACTGCAACTCCTTCTTTTGTCACAATGTGGCCTAAAAATCCAATTCTCTTCTACCAAAAGAAGCACTTCTTCAACTTAGCATCTAATTGATGCTCCCGCAATGTCTGCAACACAATCCTTAAGTGTTCAACATGCTCTTCCTTACTTCTAGAGTATATCTGAATGTCATCAATGAACACAATAACAAACTTGTCTAGATATTCCCGAAACACGTTATTCATCATTTTCATAAAAGCAGCAGGGGGCATTCGTCAAACCAAAAGGCATCACTGTGAACTCATAGTGCTCGTAACGTGTTCTGAAGGCCGTCTTTTTGATGTCATCTCCGGCGATAGCAATCTGATGATAACCGGATGCCAAATCAATTTTTGAGAACCAAGACGCTCCTTGCAACTGGTCCAACAGTTCATCAATTCGAGGTAGGGGATACTTATTCTTGATGGTCACATTCTTTAGCCTTCGGTAGTCCATACAAAGTCTGAAGTTGCCATCTTTCTTCTTCACAAACAATATAGGAGCTCCCCATGGTGAACTACTAGGTCTAATGAACCCTTTCTCCAACAATTCCTCCAACTGCTTCTTTAGTTCTGCCATCTCTGATGGGGCTAAACGGTAAGGAGCTCTCAAGATTGGAGCAATCCCTGGCTCCAGCTCAATAGTGAACTCATCACCTCTTCCATGTGGGGGTCCTATCAGTGGTTCAAAAACATTTGCATACTCTGCAGCAACAAGAGTATCTTTCAGCTCTACTTCAGATTCTCCTCCTTCAACAAAGATTGTTGCCAAATAAACCTGAATCTCTTCCGGCTGGGAACTTTCTACCTCTACTATTGCAGCAAGTTAAGTCATTTTCCTGACACTGACTCCGTGAAACATCAAGTCTCCTTCTACCCGATTGAGATTACCATGTGCTCTCACACAATCCAAGTGAGCTCCATGGCGTTTCAGCCAATCCATGCCTATGATTACCTCATAGCGCTTCAACTCCATCTCAATAAAGTTTCCCAGCAATGCTACAATTTCTATAGTCACATGAACGTCCTGATAGGTCCTTGATGACCCACTAATTCCCAACATGCGGTTTCAATCCTCCTATTCTTTTCAAAAAAGCAATTTGGGAATCCTAACCCCTGGCTATCGGCGGGCACACAAAGCTATGTGTAGCGCCATAGTCTCCTAGTTTTTTTTTTTTTTAATCATTTTGGAAACGAAACCATAACTTTTTTTTTCTTAAGAAACTTTTTTTTAATAATAATTTTGGAAACGAAATCACAATATTATTATTTTTAAAAAAATATATATATAAAAGAAAATAAATCATTTTAATACACAATTTGAAAACTTTTTTTTTCCTACTTATCTTTCCGGGACAAAACCGGCTTAGCTTTAACATCCGCTCTGATACCAATTTGTAACACCCGTCTCCCGACACTTTGAGACACGTGTCACTTCGTGCCAAAACATTCAATTTTTATTTAATAACTAAGATGGTCCCAAAATCTTACATAAAATCTCTCGAATAAAAATCATTAAAATAAAGAAAATAATGAAGAAAATGTCTTACGAAATAAATAACTTCAATGAAAAAGGGAGACTCGGCAACTACTCACGATCCTAGATCCGATCTGGAAAAGGGAAAAAAGTGAGGGGGTGAGTATAAATACTCAGTGAGGAGATCACTTCTGCCCACTCAGGCTCAAAGTTCTAACTTAATACTAAACATCGTCTATCCTAAGCATCGAAAGCAATCATGTGCAACTTGTGTATTTCAACAAGTTGTACCAATCAGGCTGGTCTGCCAGTAGCAGCCAACGTCACACACATCAGCTCAATCATACTCCACGATGGCTTTAGAGCCCCTTGGTTGGGAGACCACGGTCTGTAACTCGATCCTCCCTTGCTCGTCAGCAGTTTTTGGGCTGAAGCGGTCCCGTCGGCTCACTCCAGACCATTGTCTTTTTCCACGGGGATTGTCGGCCCGTAGCCCAATTCCTCCGCGTCACCACTTTTTAAGAGACATCCAGACCACTGTCTCTTTTCCACGGGGATTGTCGGCCTGTAGCGCAATTCCTCCGCGTCACCACTTTTTAAGAGACCCGTCACTTACTCATTTACTCATTATTTATCTACTTAATTTTCATCAAAACATCAAATATATCACCTCTTACGAGATGCCTCAAGAAATATATATTTTAAATATTTATATATTATATAATTATTCAAACAACTATCCTATTTCCAAACATTCACAAAATCCCTAAAATATTATCTAAGAGTTATATAATAATTAATATATGATTAAAAATATTCTAATTAATTACTTTTAATTATTAGAATAAACGAGTTTAACATTAAATTAAAACTAAAAGTCTCGCGGATCATATCCTCACCTAGATTGGCCGGTGACAGATTCCAAAACGCAGCCAAAAGCAAAAAATCAACAACTTTGACAGCAGAAACCTTCACACACAAGCGACCAGACAGAATTAGGGTTCATCAGTCAACAAAACAGATAATTCTTGCTGACCAAGCAATGACATTACAGATCAGATATTACCTAGATTCGAAGGTCTGACGGTTCGGTTGCGTTCCTGAATGTTCTGTTTATCTAAATCCAACAAAAACCTGACTTTCCTTGCACAGATCTAATCACAAAATGACCCCAAATATGCCAAGTCGAACACAGCAATTATAACAGAACTCAGAATTCTCCAAGTCTGGAAAAAGAGACTGAGTTGATGTCTTACCTTAAACTTGATGTAACTCTCTCAATACTACTCCGATCAACGATCCGTTTGAAGCTACAAAAACTAGAGAGAAAGATCTTTCCAGAACTACCAGAATCATCAATAGGCGATTAGTATCAGATTAGTTATGGGCCCCGAAAAATAGTTGTTCAGACTGGATTTCTTACCACTTGGAGGGTGCTATAGTTTGATCAATCAACTTCGGCAATGGAGATACTTGCTATGAGGCTCGAGTTTGAAGATTTCAGAAGAGGAAGAAGCCTAGGCGGCGCCGAGTTGGTGAATTTAAGTAGGAGAACAAACTAGGTTTTGGTGCTAGGTTGAGAAGATGCATCTTTCCTTCTTTTTTTCTCAAAAACTTATCTCCCTTGACCATTCTTTTATTGGGCCTTATGGGCCACGAAATTAATTTATTGACCCAAGGTTGGGTCTCACATTTATCATCTGAAACCTTATTAAAGTCTTTATAAACCACTGATTCATTGAACTTTACATCTCTGCTTATAACACATCTTTTGCCCTCGAAACTCCAAATTTTATGCCCTTTTACGCCTTGTGGATATCCCAAGAAAATTCCTTTCTTAGCCCTTGATTTTAGTTTTCCTTGATCAACATGAACATATGCCAGACATCGGAATACGCTTCATGTATGAATAATCTGGTTCTCTTCCTGACAATACATGTTATGGAATCCAATAATCAATATATTTAGAGGGAGTTCTATTGATTATATATACCACTATGGATGTAGCTTATATCCAATAAGCTTATGGTAAACTTGTTTTACTTAGAAAACTTCTCACATTTTCCAAGATTGTCATGTTCAACCACTCAACAACTCCATTATGTTGTTGAGTGTAGGGGCATGTTTTCTGTCTTAGAATACCATTTTCCTTGCAGTTATCATCGAAGTTCTTGTTGCAAAATTCTAAACCATTATATGTTCTTAACCCTTTTAGTTTTCTTCCATTTTGATTCTCTGTAAGAACCTTTAGCTTATACTCCTGAAACTAATACCAACAGCTTAGATTCTCTAGCTGTCCTAAAGTAGGTGTGTATCTTACTTGTGTCAAGATAAATGTTGACCCATCGTGATTTATAAATTTTACCTTTCCAATACCTTTAACCTTATAGTAATTGTCATTATCCATTAGCACTCTTCCCCTATCGATTTCTTCTAGATCAAATATCAAATCTCTGCTTGATGTCATGTGATATGAACATCCGGAATCTAATATACATTCATCTTTAGACGTCGATTCTGTAGCTACCAACATTTTTGGTTGTGTGTACTCAGCTCTACACACACTTGCTTTTGTTGTGTCTACTTTTCTACTTGACTTTCTTTTAGGGCAGTCTCTATTGAAGTGTCCTTCAGCACCACAACCAACATGCTTGTCCCTTTGACTTTGATATGTGCTTGCTTTCGCTTATGTTATCCTTAGAATGACCCCTTTTCTCATTCCTTCGTCGAGACTACATTATCAATCCCTTTGATTCTAATTGTAGTTTATAAGCCTTTTTCTCAATCAACTCCATCTCAATAAAATATGTTGAGATGATGATATCGTTATGAGTTATAGTCTACTTTCCTACATTATACTTCAAAGTATGAACCAAATTTTTAAACTGCTTGGGAAGGTTATTCATAAGTATAGTTGTTTTATCTTCTTCACCTATGCCAACACAGACACTTGACAGATATGATATTAATCTATTGAAAACATCAAGATTCTTGTCTAGATTCTTTCATGGATCCATCTAAAACTATAGAACTTCTGTTTAAGATTAAATCTGTGCGGTAAAGTCTTTACATGATACTCAGCTACCAAAGCTATCCACATATCTATCATAAGCAGTTCTTTCTTTCTTAACCTTCCTCGATACATTGTCTAACAAACTTGTACCAATGAGATTTTTTGCTCTTTTGTCCTTGTCTTTGAACTTCGGATCTGCCATTGCTTCAGCAAACAACTATTTTGTAGTCTTCTGTGAAGGTCTTGCTTCTGTACTTTTGACTTCTATACCATCCTTAGTACCCTTCTCAACCTTTTCCTCCTTTAGATCATAGTCTTCTTCTCCATCCTAATAGATTGGTAACAGAGGTGAATCAAGACCTATAATCTCCAATTTTGCTAACACCTTAAACTTCCATAGAGAGAAGTCGCCATCACCATTGAACTCCCTAACTTCAAACCTTCGTAGAGTGGGTTCTATTCTGTTAATCTCAATGATTTTTCTTAAAACAACTTATTTATGCAACACTGCCTTGAACTTAGATCAAAAAACACTCACACCTTCTTAAAGCATCGAACCTGAGTGCTACGATACCATTTGTTGTAAACTTATACTCTCTTGTGTGCTTTTGCGTTAGCTTGTATCTAATACTTCTTGTTGTGTTTGTAGAAGCAAGAAAGGATTTACGAGTTCCTATGATCAATACCGATCTCAGTACATCTTGATGAGCAAAATGCAGCTCACAAACTTTTACTATGCCAAGAGAATTACAGAGAGATTACAACAAGAGAAAAGGAGGTTATGTTCACTCTACACTCTTTTAAGACTTCTTATGTTTCTTATATCACTTTGAACATGTCATAATCATACTCTATTTTCCTTTTTTTGCTTGGTCTTCACCTTTCATGTGACCATCCATATCATCACAATTCTTTTTGACCATGCAGGAAGAATGTTAGAGCATGAGAAGAGTGTGATAACAAAGACAGGAAATGGGCTTCTTCTGCAGTGCTGAATTCTGTTGCAAATACAGAAACAGACCCATTAGAAGCCCCAAAGCCGTTTAGCCCAAACACTAATGAAGAACCAAATAAAGTCGGATCTATTGCATAACCTCCAAGATCTAATCAAGGCTGGAAACGTATGGACGACTTTACCTCCAACAAGACTTCACTCGTTAGCTCTAGTGTCGTGGGTCTTATGGTCAATTTGGCAAACAAGAAACAAGAGATGCTTCACATCCTCGTCATTGACTCCTAAAGAAAATTTAGGTAATGCAATTTCGGGGAGCTAGAGAATGGCAGGAACCCCAAGAATCCAGCCTTTGCAAAGCGAGATCTCATACGCTCCATAACCAACATTGCAATTTTCCAATAAGAGTAACCATTTCAACAGATGCAGCTTGGGAAAAAGGAAGAGAGATTGTGGGACTAGCGCGTATCTTCTTCGAATAGGCTACAGATCCTAGATCACATGTATCAAATTCGGGCTTCAATGTCAGTTCCCCTCTATTTACGGAAGCTCTAGCAGTCAAATTGGCTCTTGAAGATGCTGCAGCACGAAACCGCGATTCACTAAGCTTGAATCAGATTCTCAGATGCTTATTAAAGCCATAAACAACGGGGAAGCGTCCTAAAGAAATCTATGGGAATCTATAAAGATATCCTCCAGATTGCATGTAGATTCAATTGTATCTCCTTTTGCTTTATTGGTAGGAATAGTAACGTTGAAACCGATTTATTTGCAAAGGCTGTATTAAATCCCACCAACTCCTTTTAAGTATTAATGATATCCTCTTTTGAACAAACAAAAAAAAAATATTACTTGTAGAGAGAATGAATCAAGCCTCTGATACATAAGTTATTAGTTGAATCATCCTAACCAATAAATGTTGAGAAATTCGATAAATTCTATTTTTTAAAATTTTCATTATAATTAAATCTCGTTCTTAGTTAAAAAAAATTCACGCATATTACGAATAGTGTTAAGAACGTTATTATCATGTACTTCTTAGCAATAAGTACACAATTTATCTATTTATTAACAAACTAAAATACTAAGATTCTTTAACAAAAATGATAACTAAAACAGTAATACAAGAACTTGTTGGTGGCCTGCAAAATCTCTGTTCGACAGTGTTTTCTTTATTATAGGAATTCTTGATCTTCGATCTGTAGTTTTTTCATTGTCTAACCAATTTGTTAGTTGAATAACGATCGAGAGAGAGAAAGTTTGTAAAATGATTTTCGGTTATTCAACTTAACTTCAACGAATTACAAAGATCTTGTCTATATATACCTGTGAAATGGTTAGCGTAAACTAAAACATAATTTCAACTAAAACATAATTTCAACTAAAGCATATTCAATTACACTTGTATTCTCCTTCAAGATAGTGCAAAAATCGAAGATCAAACAATCTTGCCAATCAGATTATGAAACTGAGTCAGAAATAGTGGTTTATTGAACACATCCGTAAGCTGGTGAATGATGTGGACATGTAAAGTTTTGAGAAGATCACTCTCAATACGTTCTCGAACTATATAGTAATGAATCTCCAAGTGTTTTGGTTCGCTCGTGAAAATAGAAGCCCAACACGTCATCTAAGAAACTTTCAGGTAAATCAACTTTAACTGATGTTATTATAGATATTGGAGCATCCAATCATATCTTAAGATAAATAAGTAAAATCTTAATTATTTTTCGATTTTGGAATTATTTTAGGGGAGCTATAATATTTTAAGGGGATATTGAAATCTAACCTAAAACCCTAATGTTAATTATATAAATAAATATTACAATTACAACTTCAGTTCTATTGCATTTCTTCTTCTTTCTTTTTTACGTTTTATAAGTTTAGAATTTTCAACTCTAAAACGAAACAATGATGTTTCTGCATTAAAAACCATTCAAACAGCAACGGAAGGCGTATAGCGCCGAGTTTGGTCAAACGATATAGATGGTGTTACGTCATGAGAATGTACATTTCTTCCTTTTATGTATTTTTAATCTATATTCAATGATAATCTCCATCTAATAATTCTTTTTCTTTCTTACCATTGTTGTAATCATCCAAAGTCCATTGACTAGTAAACAAGATCTTATCAAAAAGTATGGTTATATTCTCCATCAAAGTGATACAAAAATCATCACCAATTTTCTTGTCTGTTCTGCGAATGGTGCCTAACTTTAATTTTATCTATTGTTTGCCTAACTTTAGTGATATTAAGTTAAGTTGTGTTTTCTGGGAGAAGTCTGTTGAGTATGTTCAAGAACATACTACCAATTCGTTGGATCAAAACATCATAATATATAGTCATGCAGTTCCGTAAGTTTAAGATTTTTTTACCAAGTTTTCTTTAATAAAGAGGTATTGAATTTAAGTCTACTTGAAAAGGGTGATTTACGTTTTAAATGTGGTATTATTAACGGTTGACTCTGAATACCGGTTGGCTCTTACGGTTTATCAATAAATAAATAAATAAAAGACTTAGATTTTTAAAGGTATAAAACTATGTATTACTATAATTTATGCATTAGACAATTACTAATTTGATTACCAATGTTTATACTTTTCATATTTTGGTTTTGTAAACGTTGGAAGCATCTCCAATGCATTTGAGTCTACTTATATTTGGATTGGTGACGAATTTATTGAAGGAGTACTGGTGTTAAATCCAGGTTTGTTTGAGTTGTTTTATAATAATTAAATGTTTGTTACTTTTCTTTTGATAATTAAATATTTGTATTACTTTGCAAACTCTGATGATTATGTCCTAATTATTATAATTATTATCACTAAATGTGTTTTTGGAATATGATACTATATTATTTATTTATAATGTAAATTAATATATATCAACTCCTGAAATATATATTTTTCAGGTACTACATTCACTTCAATGTTTATGATCCTTTTGGAAGAGATAAATCAATTTCATTGTGTTTTAAAATACCCAAGGAAGATAAATCCATTTCATGATTGGACCGAAAGAGTTAGATGAAGTTATGCTGTTCAAAAAATAGAGTAGTGATCTCGCGATTTAAGATGAGTAAGCATAGATCTATACATTTTCTTGTATATTTACATCTCCAAATATATTGTATCTATTTATGAAGCTTTTACTAAACTATATTTGCAATTGATAGGGTAAATGTTGGCAAATACTGAATGAATGAAGAAAGTAGTTAAGTTGCTATTACATTATTGTGAATAGCAGATAAGCACACAATATCATAAGGTACTTCAATAGACAAAAAATAGATTTGGAACAAATTTCCATTTCAAAACTTAAAAACATTTCATCAGTTAAACTAAAGTTTTTACGTTTTTTCAGATAACAAAGTAAATATACTGAAGTAAATTGAAGAGACCGCGATAATGGAAATGGTTTGAATGGTATGCTAAACTAAAACTTCGTATATACTCTAAACTGCATAGTTATATACATAGTTATTTAGATAGTATTGCTTGATTTCTTGAATAGTGATTGTTATATACGTAACTGATTAGATAGTAAAACTAAGCAAACTATTCAGATAATATTGCTTGATTGCTTGATGTATATTGATTGCGAAAAGAAATATATTATACTTCAAATATTGATTGTTAAAATAAAGAAATAATAAAGACTTGTAAATTTAATATAAACTAAATGATAAAAAAATGAAAACAGATTATCTAAATAGTATAACAAAGAACATGAATCAGTAAGTAAGTTCCTACATATTCTGAAATATTTCTTTTTATACAATATTCATAGTCTTAGTGCAAACCCTTCCCTTTTTATATGTGATTAGCACCTTTAATCCATTTGTAGACTTTATCCTAGATATAGTTACACATAGTTTACCATGAGAGAAAACTGGCCTAGGAAATATAATCCAACTTTATTCAACGTTTGACTTTGATTTTTGTTCATTGCATAAGCAACAGACAATGGAAATTGTATGTGGCGCATCTTGAATGGTAATTATGTATCTGATGATGAAATTACCATTCTAGTGATAAGAACTTTATCACCAATTCTTGCACTTGTCTTCTAATATGTGATTAGACGTTTGTGTTATCTGAAGTCTTGTTCCATTGTATAGTCCATGTTTAGGACCAGAATTATTCATTAACATAACCAGAGTTCCTATTTTTAACCGTAGAGCATTATTAGGTAAACTAGATAACCTTATAGAGTTTACGAAATCTGGAGTAAAACCCATAGTGTCAACTGAGTATCCATCGGTTGGACATAAGCTATCTGAATTTAGATAAGTCCTCTCTTCACCGAAACAAAAAAAAAAACAACTTAGATATATGATACTACGAGTTTTAACCCTATATCCTACTGCAAGTGCACAACAAACGTAATAGTACTTAGGGGTCGAATTCCTCAGAGTACCAAGTTACACTCTCAATTTCTATTGAATCGCAAGCTATATCAATCGAATGAAGGAAGTGAATTCTAATAACTGTAATGTGAATGTAGTCAAATACTAAAGTAATCGGATGTCGGGTATTCATTCCGGAGTTAGAATTTTTGTCAGGGAAACTATTCAGGAACTACTGTGATCTTATTCTCGGCTCGAAAATAAATAAAGGTAAACAAACTCTCGTTGAATCTACCCCTCTATTAATAACCTAAAGGTCCTAACTCTCGTTGGTTTCAGATTACAGATAGGCTTTATCGTTTAGGTTCAATTACCCACAATCCAACCTAGCATCAAATATAGTTGGTAGTGAAAGTAATGTTCTTCTAGTCTAGTTCTAGTTCTTAAAAATCTTCTGGAAAGTTATCAACCTAAATTCATCGACTAGGTGATCAGGCTAATCTATGCATTAGACTCAAGAAGGAGAATCATCTATTCATCTATCCTATGTGTTCTCCAACAGTGAATTCTAAAACCCTAGAATTCCTAGATCTGATCTAAGATCTACTCAGACATAGAACAACAAATTAGGTAAGTAATGATGAACTGAAACTGAAATTGCATTAACAGAAATAAAGAGGATTCAAAAATTCTTCCCAAGTATGAAGAGATCTTCTTCCTAGATTACAAACTCTTAAAACTCTGTAAAATTCGTTCTCTCTCAACCCAAAGACGGCTCTCAAATAAAAATAGGAAAAGAGTATTTATAAGGCCCAAAACAAGAGCTGCAAATCGCGAAATTAGGTTTCTGCTAAAGGCTTTGATCGATCGATCCTTGGTTGATTGATCGATCTTTTGGATGATGAATCGATCTTCCCAGAAACCAAGCCGTTTTACAGATCGTGCGCATAATCCTTTCAGATCATTGATCGATAGATCCTTGGTATATCGATCGGTCCTTCCTTTCGTGCAGAATGCCGAAAAATGCTTCAAACCTCTCCAAATTCCACCTTCAAACATGATTCCAATTTTGAACGTTTTTGACCTGAAATCTCAATAAAACATAGACGAATTTCCCAAATATAACTATAATAATGAGGTCAAAACCGACAAAATATGAGAAACATCAGTATCTTAGTTTTATCAGTATTTATATGCTTTAGACGTTTATAAGAACTAACCTGGTTGGATAGATAACATGTTGTTAATATTATCGACATCAGTATGAGTTGGACAAAGAATATCTCTTTTTTGAAAATATTTAGGTTCATGTACATTTTCCAAAAAATTCTCTATATACTTCAGAACATATAGAAAATTCTGGATATGACGTTTCACTAATGAGAAGCTCTTTAGGAATGTCAATCAAAATCTCACAAGTATTAGGTTCGTTGATCTTACTCTCACCAACACATAAAATCCACTTGGAAAAATCTTCTACATCTTTAGCTTCATCATTACTGAAATCGGAACCCTTTAGGAGTCTCATTTTTTGTTAATCTAAGCACTTCACAATGATCCCACAAATATGATGAATTTAGTGCTACCATAACAGTCTCAGCTCGGCCACCTCCAGTAATAACTGAAAGAATTTGTGGAAAATCACCACCGAAAACAATAACTTTTCCTGCAAATGCTTTATCATCTACACAAATAATGTCTCTTAAAATCCTATCTAAAGTTTCAAAGCAATGCTTACTCATCATAGGTGCTTCATCCAAAATAATTAGTGATGCTTCTACCATTAATTTAGCTAAATCTGAACCCTTTTTAATAGAGCAAGTTCTGAACTCATCTACATTAATAGAGATTCCAAATTTTGAATGAGTTGTTCGTCCACCTGACAATAGTAAAGAAGCTATTCCGCTTGATGCTACATTCAAAACGATTTTGCCTCTATATCTAATACCAGAAGACAACACCCTCCATAGATATGTTTTACCAATACCACCAAACCATAAACAAAAAATACTCCTCTAATATTGTATTAGTAACTCTATCATATATATGATGTTGCTCATCTGTCAATTCTTTGGAAATCCTTGTCATGTTCTTCCTTCAACTCGTCACAGTTGTAAATATAAGAAAGATAGGAAATGTACTCGTCACAGTTGTTATGGATATGGACAAGAGGGATATTGTGTTAGAAAGGAAATCTGAAAAGTTGAAAAGGATTAGTGAATTACGTATCTGTTATCTACCTCTTCAATATCCTATTATATTTTCCTATGTTGAGGATGATTTTCGATTAGGAATGAAAACATGTTTTCAGACCAACATGGTAGGAAGCAAATAATATTAGCATGAGACTGTGGTTTGCCTATCACATTCAAGAGAGGAAAATTAAATCTCAAACTATTATGAGGTCGAAAATTTTATTCAACAGTTTTTAGTGGGTGGTTACGCTGCAATTGAAGCTAATAATATGCGGTATATCAGAATGAATCAACCTAAACTATGTTCTGAAACATGCAAATTTATGAGATGCTTCAAATCGATGAGATTCTAACATTAAATACCATGGTAATAGAATATTTATTCCATCTTCTTTCACTGGCAGAATTACATGGATGCTATGACTGTTTGTAAACATTTAGGATTTCCTGATCTGTTTATAACTTTTACGTGTAACCCAAAATGGCCTGAAATTGCAAGGTACTTAGAAGAGATGAAAGTAAGACCTGATATATTGTGTAGGCTATTCAAAATGAAGCTCAATAAGTTACTGGAAGATTTGACAGGAGCAACATGTTATCCCAAGCTCTTTTTACAATTTTTAAAAGTTTTGTTCAGATTTTAAAATTTTCACTAACTAATTGAATGTCATTTGTTTCTTTTTGTGCAACTACGTACACAATCGAGTTTCAGAAAAAGGACTTCCACATACTCACATACAACTATTTATGCATAAAGATCATAAATACCCGAATGCCCAAATTAAATTCTATTATTATGCTGAAATTCTAGATAAGAATACCGAGCCCGATTATTTTGAAGTTGTCAAGGGTATGCTTATTCATGGTCCATGTGGTGTTGTTAGTCTGTTCATAACCTCATTATTGGTGTCATGAATATAAATTTGTGAGAATTTAGGATCTTGACCATCAGGTGGTAGCATGATGCCCATTAAAGCATGATAAGTTTAATAAATTTTATAATTAAATAAGATATAATCTCTTACGTGATAACTATGATTCTGCATAAGCACCAAGAACATTATTGAAGTTTATAGATGATGAATTAGGGATGATATCCTTGTTTGTTTGTTCAGCTGTAAATTTTTGAAAAAAAAGTTGTAAACAGATGGATTTCTCTTAATTATATATGGAACAATGAAATAACTAGGAATATTACTTATTGCATATGCATTATTAGAGTTGTCAATAGATAAAGATCCTTCAACAATTGCAGCAGGTTTAGCGACTGAACGTTTGTTTTTTGACATGAATATCGTCACCAATGTCTTCATTATGCAGTATGTTTCTTTTCTTCTTGATGATTGCGCTAGAATTGTCCTGAATTAGACTTCGTAGACTAACCAAAATCAAATATCAAAGCTTAATATAATGAATAGAAAACTAATTTGTTGTTTCAAGATACAAAAAGAAGGAGATATCTCTATATACAAACCATGTCAAATCTAATTAGAATAATGTAAATATGTTAGTTTTTCATTGAATATCATAGTATAGTTATGTAATGTCTTGTTATCGATTACCTAAGGCGATTATTCAGAAATTGATCTCGTTGATAGCTGACTTCTGGTGGGCAAGTTTTGATTCCCCTAGAGGGATTCATTGGCGAAGATGGGGGGAGCTATATAAACCAAAGCCGGAAGGAGGTTTGGGCTTTAGAGAATTGGAAGAGTTTAATTCGGCTATGTTGGCCAAACAACTTTGGCGTCTTAAGATTTCCCGGAATCACTCTTGGCTAGAGTATTAAAGGGCATATATTATAAGGATCAGTATCTTTTAGAGGTGCCACTAAAAGTGTTATCATCGTATGGATGGCGTAGTCTCTATTCTGCTAGAGCTTTGGTTGCTAAGGGGAGTATTCGGAAAATTGGAGATGGTAAAAGTATTAAGGTTTGGCGCGATGCATGGATACCAGAAACGTATTCTCGTATTGGTTCGAATCTAAATTTTTTTCCGGATATTATTGTCGATCAATTCATTGATCAGAGGGCTGGTAAGTGGAAAGAAGTGTTAGTCCGACAGTACTTCGATCATAGAGACATACAATTCATTTTGGGCATTCCGATTCCCCAATGGAAAAGACCGAATTGACACTTCAATAAGACAAGGAGATATTTGATAAAATCAGGATATCATGTAGCCGAACATATGTCTTTGTCGGAGCACTGTCAAGTTGGACCAAATTTTCATGTTTGATATAATCGAATTTGGAAATTAAATTTTCCAAATAAGATTAAACATTTCATATGGCAAGGTTTATCGGGGGGTGTATTGCTGTAAATAAGAATCTCACCCAGAGAGGTGTTGTGTGTGATATTCAATGTTCAGGATGTAATGCGGACCACGAGTCTATTAATCATGTTTTGTTTCTCTGTCCACCTGCTTTCCAAGTTTGGGCAATGTCTTGTATTCCGTCTGCGCCTAATATTTTCCATGGTTCATCAATATGGTTCAATTTGGATTATATGTTTAGGAGGCTATCTGATAATGATGTTGCGAACATGTTTCCATGGATCTTATGGCATATTTGGAAAGCGATAAATAGTTTTTGCTTTTCCAATCAAGACATAGATCCTCGACAGATATTAAGTATTGCAGCAACAGAGCATTCTGAATGATCTAAGGCTCGAGTTGAATGCTCGGACGTTAGAGCACCTCTAGATGTTCGAACTGAGGACAAGAAGTCGACATTAGCTTCCCTATCATAGCTAATTTCATTTTACTGGCTATAAATGCTATGTGGATTCGTCGTGGAAGAATACCGACCAACAGTCGGGTTTAGGTTGGTTCTGCTTCTCAAATTCAGTGGGTGGAGAGTGTATGGGTGCCAGAGGAATATCTCAGAGCCTTTCGTCTCTACACGCGCAGGTTGAAGCAGTGTTATGGGCGATGGAGTCTTTATTGACACTACAAATCACGAAAACAGAGTTCTCGACAGATTGCGGGTTAGTGTTGCAGATTTTCGATAGACCAGAGAAGTGGCCTGCGTTCATTCCATATCAGGAGGAGTTCATACGGTTGAATTCTTTATTTTCTGCTTTCTCTTTAAGAGTTCTACCGAAATCTCTTAATCACAAAACAGATTCCTTAGCCCGTCACTCAAAGAATTCATTTATGTCCATATGATGTAAAATTCCCCGTAATTGTTATTATATGATATATGCCATTAACAAAAAAAAAATTATAGTTAACATGTTTTAAAATCCTTAAAATAGATGTAGTTATAAGGGATATCAAATCCAATGAGAATAGAAAAAATATTATATTTTTATTTTAAAATAATATCATCTCTGTATATTGTGAAATAAATGCAGCTATGTTATCTCTATATAGAGTTTTAGTAAATTAAATAATAATATTACTTAAATAAATGTTTTATTAAGAAGTAAATAATTATTCAAAACGGTTTTTAGTGATTCTAAATTGTGGTTTATATTAAACCTATGTAGATTAATTTCCTTTTATCTTCCATATATAAGTAATGTTTTTGTGAAAAATGATTTTATTTCCTGCATATTTATTTTGAGATTTTAAATTTTGTCCGTTTTTATGTCTTATATAATAAATGTAGTTATTTTTTCCAAATATAAACACCCAGAATTAGGATAAAAACAATTAAAAGAATCTCTTATAAAAAGAAAAGGAAGTCAATCTCGAAAACTTAATGCAAACAAATATCAAAAGAATTTAAACCCCAAAAAGGTTTCATAACGTCAAAAGAACTAAAAGTAAATAACTAAACAAAAAAAAGTCGAAATCTGACTTAAAATTTTTAAAGCTTCTCCATCTTAATCATCAAAGATTTTGAAGAGTCCGAATTGGAGATTGGAGTTGAGTCATTATCAAAATCTGTAATTTTCTCTATTTGATTCAACACTGCCTTCTCTATTAGCAAAAAGGAAATAGGCTAAATAATTGAAGCATACAAACTTTTAATAGTTATATTTAGTATTAAAAAACTTACTTTTTTGAAGAATAAATATTTTACCTGTGAAGATTGCTTGCCATTGAATTCTTCAGGTCGTTCAATCTTATTTACCTTGTAAGTTTGATCATAACTTTTGTATGTTTCTTTTCAACAAAGACTTTCCTTTTAAATTAGATATAGCCTAAGATAAATTTTCAGAAATTTCAATATGCAAAAAAATAAGAAATCGTGAATCTCTATATAAAGATAATAAACATAATTTTATCGAAATTACCAAACATTGTCCATACCTCATCGATAGAAATTTTTTAACAATTTGTATGGCTATCCAATCAAACATTAAAAAACTTACTTCATAGAATGAAGTACCTTTATCATAAAGATTTAATCATTCTCAATAGTTCTTTTATCAAAATAAAATTGAATGTTTTGATAAATAAAAGAACAGAAAGTTTATTTTAAGACATATCCGTCACATAAACATTTCAATTTGAACAATTCTACTTGCGTTTAACAATTGCAAGATTTTCAAAATCATTTATTTTTTCAAAACAATCAGTTGGATAAACATTTTTGTTGCATACTTTGTAGCTTAAATACCACTATCTGTAATCATCATCGATAGAATTTTGTAATATATGAAAAAATGTAAAAAAAAAGTATAAATAATCAATTTATTACTAACAAAAATAAGTCTTAAAAATAAACACTAACGAAATAGGAAATTGGAAAGCGAACCACCTAAGACTAACGAATGAAAACCAATTTAAAAGTAAAATTAAAAAAGGATTACCTCTTTTGTGTCTAGAAGTTCTTTTATTGTTTTGGTTGGATGTTGATTAAAGAAATTCTCATTAACTAATAAAGATTTTAACTCATTTTTTGGATATGATTAGATAATTCAATCTGCAAATTATCATTTGAAAGCCTACAAAGAATGATTCGTATATATGAGTTATAGTCTCTTGTATAAATAAAAGATGAAACATTTTGTAAAAAAAATATTAAAATTCATGGAAAATAAAAACGAAATAAGTTACGACATGAGATTTTTATGGCATAAGAAAAGATTTTATACCATTAAATATTTTATAAATAATAGAACTTAATAATAATTATAAAAAAAAAACCAATATAACACAAGCGTTACGAAGGGTAATAGTAAGTCGTTTTTTTTGTTTTCCATTCACTTCAAAGAATTCAGTATGGCTAACACGAATGAGTTGTCATGTGATATCTATTCAAAAAATCACGAAAACTAGCACTTGGAGTCGAAAATTTTAAAATATTTTTTTTATAAAAAAAAACTATTTTCTTATCTATAAGATAAATATCGACACCCATCACATTATTTATGGTAATCAACAAATTTAATTTCGAAAACCAAATTTGGTAGAGGATTAGTTGACTTAATTGTGGTCGTGTATATAAAAGAGATTTTGAATTTATGAGTTAAAGTGTGGTAAGTTCCGGTTACAGGAAAAATTTGTAGGTTTATAATGATTTTATTACTTTCTTGTTTAAGAAGTTTTTCGAATTTAGAAATCAGTGTTTTTTACAATATAGTGAACTCCTAAAAATATATCAATTAACTAGAAATTATTTTTACTAATTATAAAAATATTTAAACAAATAAATTTTTAGTGTTAGAACTATATCAATGGTTTGAGTTTGACCATGTTCTTAAGTATATACTTTGCAGAGTTTTAGAATTTTAAATTTAATCCTCTAGGTTTCTTTGATGGGTTTCAAGGAGGAATTTTCTGAGAAATACATGTTTAAGAAGAAAGAAATTTCAGAAGTATGGTAAGAACTCGTTGGTGTTGTTATTAACTCTCGTTGGTGTTGTTATTAAGTGTTGGGATGATTCCTTAAATAGATTTCTTATAGTATTTTTTCTATTAAGATTAAAAATATTTTTATTTAATTTTTCCTAAATATAAGCTACTAGAATTAGGAATATTTCAATACAATATTTTTGGATGTTTTCATTTCTATTAATCAGTGAAATTTATTGAAATTTAAAATAAAAAAAAAATTATTTAAATCAGACGGACCAAGAAAAACTTACAAACAAACCTACTATTTTTTATCTTTATTTATTTATATTAAAGTAAACTAATTGGCTAAAAGATTGTCTTATTAAAACAAAGGAACCAATTAAACTAAAGCGACCGTACTAATTAAGTTTTTTAATTTTTGTTTATTAAAGTCAAATCAAACTAATTATGAAGTTGTTAAAAGATTCTTAACAAACGGTCCACTTAATAGAAGGTATTATAAGTTCTTACCAAAACAAATCGACTAATCAAAGAACTTACAAATGTTTTATTATTATTTTAACAGATACAGAAAATCTTGACCATATGGTTTTATTATATATAAAAATTCTATCTAAATATTAATTGGAAAGTTATAATTGTTGAATTGGATATGTGTACAATAGATCAACATCGTTGTAGATATTGAGATAAGTGATAAAGTATTTTAAACACATTAAAATATGAAAGTAGTTGAAAACAGAATAAATTGGTGACAATATAAAAAACTACTTCAAATTTCTCAGCTAATTCAACAGGAATAACTGGTGACAAAACAAAAATTAAGCTGAAGAATACAAAAATTACTCCAGTTCATGAGATGATATTTCATGACATACAGAAACTCAATTCGTAAAAAATTAACTAAGAAAACGAGCTCTGTATATAATTGTAATTTAGAATCGTACTATAAATTAAATTAAACATTTAAAAGTATAAATAAATTAATTTCTAAAGTTAATTTAACTATGAAAGAAAAAGAAAATTAGTTTTAGTGAAATTATATTAAACTTTACAACGAAAAATCGAACAAAAAATAATCTGACGCATGGTAGGGATTATCATCTAGCATATACGTGTGTAAATACTTCATAGAACCTTTTTTCTTTGTAATTAACATGGTATACAATAATAAAATGATATATGAACATGTAATGGTTCTGCGGTATATAAATATTTACTAGACAAAGGATAACATACATTAGGCTGAATTTATGAAAACCTAATATTACGTTCCAGGTTGCTTCAAATCATTCTTTACCACACGGTTGGAGGCGGCGGTCTCTTTCCTTCTGGTTTACCTCCTTATTTCTTCTTTGGTTTATCTTCTTTTTTCCCTTTTGATTTGTCTCCTCCCATTTCCTCCGGTGTACATCCTTTTTTCCCTTTCGATTTATCTTTTCCCATTTCATCCGGTTTACATCCTTTTTTCCCCTTTGGTTTGTCTCCTCTCATCTCTTCCGGTCTGCCTCCTTTTTTTCCTTTCGGTTTATCTCCTCCCATTGCATCCGGTTTAAATTTTTCTTTTTCTTTCGGTTGACCTCCTCCAGCCATTCCTCCTGGTTGATCTCCTCCAGCCGTTCCTCCTGGTTGATCGCCTCTGGTCATTCCCTCTGGTGTATTTCCTTCCGGATTAACTGATGGTTTATCTGATTGTTTTGGAGCTCCTTGAGGAGCTGGATTATTCTTCGGTTTAACTCCAATCCGGTCCCTACAAACATGTGTACATATATATATATATATATATATCCACCCAACTGTATAAGCAAATAGACATATCAAGTGTATGATCATAAGGGTTTTTGTTCAACTTTCACTTACTTAAAAAGCCAACGTAAAAGAGTAATTGCCGTTATACTTAGGGCAGTAACCCCCGTGATTGCACCGGTTAGGATAGTAGTGGTTATAGTGGCTGGTATGAGAATCGGACTGAATATGACAAAGAGCGGTGTAGCTAAGGCTAGTCCCACGACTGAGGCCCCGAAGGTTATACCAGATATCATAAAGCATAATACAGATGCTAGGGTAGCTATAGCCACCTGAAATAGCGGGACAATTGGGACGAGAAACGAGAGCATTTTGAGATGATGTACGTTAGATCAGAATGGTTGCTACCTTGTGATCGAATGTTAGTGGAAAGAGAGAGAGGGGGCTTTTATGAAAGGTGTTGTGTGGAGTATACGTGCACGGTGCGGTACACATGCAAAACGATCCATGGGAACTAAATTGAAATCTATGTTACGTCACGTCAAAATTGCCTCTTCTTTTCTTTTATAAAAGGCTAAATTGCTTCTTCTTCATTTTTTGGGATAAATTAGGTTAATGCGTTAATGTAAAGAAAGGAACGTTAAGCCTAATAATTAAGTAAACGGTCGAATTAACTATATGGTTGGTTCAAATGTACAGTTTTTACAAATTTGGTTGGTTCATTCCAATATATGGTTATAGTCCATTAAGGTTATTAACTATATCTATAACTAAAACACGCTTTAAGATTCTTTTTATACGTAAATTGCTTTTATATCAATTTAGGAATTGACTTTATTTTTAAAGTACAAAAATAATTTCTCCTTTTAACTATACTTTTTTACAAAAATAACCGAGAGAATCATGTAGCTACACATAATATGTTAGGAGTTTAGGATAGCTTTAGGCATATAAGGATTCCCGTCCCGCTTCATCATACTCCCGTTTTGTAATTCCCATACTTTTTCTCATTCGAGTCTAAAAATAATATCCAACGGGTAAGAAAAATGATCGAGAATGGGTTCAAGAATTAATTGAATTCTCTTTTGCTATTTATTTCTAGTCCCAAATTCACGATGGGAGTTCAGCGCATGAAAAAAAAAGCTAGAAATAAATTACATCACAGAGAAAGTTGAACATGGACATCCAACCTGCACAAAGAACAAATGAAATTCAGGGCAAATAGTCAAATCTGAATGCACCAATTGGAGATGTAGTTCAATCAAGTAGCCCACAAAGAGCTAGGAATCAAAGTTTCTCTGTAGGGGATTTTCCAAATCCCTGCAGTCCCATTCTTTAGCTATATTATCATGGAACTGTCAAGGGATGGAGAATCCCATGACAATCCATAGAACCAAAGAGCTTCATAATAAATTCAAACCTGACATCATGTTCTTCATAGAGACCAAAAACCAAGATTCTAGTCACCAAGCTGCCGGAAAACTTGGACTATGCTCATTGCCACTTAGTCTCTCCCACTTCAACTAGTGATTTGGCCTTACTCTAGAAGGCTGACGTCCAAATCAATATCAAACCATCCGCTCCCAACATTATAGATTTTGGGATTTTTGCAGCAGGAAAAATTTTCGCCACAACGTCTGTGTATGGTGAACATGATACATCAAAACGTAAAGGAATCTGGGATCAAGTTAGAAAGATGGCAGAAAACAGAAATAAGCCATGGTTTCTCAAAGGGGTAACTTGGAGAAATCTGGACGTCCATAACCAGTGGTAGAGCCAAAAAAATTATTTATGGGTGTTTAAAAAAAGAATTACTAAAAATATCGTATAAATTTTATGAAAAAGATTTCACTACAAAAAGTTATATTGAAGATCTATCATTAGTTTCATATTTAAAACTTTTATCACGGTCTTATTTGGAATGTTTTTTTTAACTTGTCTTACGACAGAAAAATATTCACGAGTATATCCTAATTATATTTCTAAATATGTAAATTAGTTTTAAATAGAACAAGGCACTTTGGTTAATTTGGTTAATAATTTCATTTTTCAAGTTACTTTTGAGTATAGTTTAAATAGAACAAATATATGTCTAATTCCAAAAATTTCTCACCTGACAAGAATGATGGAAATTTGTCCGATTAGCTTATGCAATATTGCATACAAGATCATATCTAAGGTAATGTGTCTGCGTCTGAGACGGTTTTTACCTAAATTAGTGTCGGAAACACAATCCGTTTTCGCAGCTAGGAGACATATCCCAGATAATATATTAATAGCCCAGGAGATGTTTCATGCTCTTCGTACAAATTATTCGGTGAAAGGCAAATATATAGCAATAAAGACGGATATGAGCAAAGCCTATGACAAAGTAGAGTGGAACTTTGTCGAGATATTGTTTCGGAAGCTGGGATTCAAGGAAGCATGGATAAGGTGTGTTCTATACTGTATTACAAGTGTTGAATATTTTGTATTGATAAATGGCGTGCCTAGGGGATGTATTAAGCATACATCAAACCCTAGGGATCCATAATGTGGGAGGACTGGGGTCCTATTTAGGGTTACCTGAAAATATTGGTGGGGCAAAAACAAAGGATATTGTTTTTGTTAGAGAAAAAGGACGGGACAATATTAATAGTTGGTCTTCTAAATTTTTATCGAAAGCAGGCAGGGAGGTTTTAATTAAATCGGTCCTTACAACTCTTCCTACATATGTGATGTCATGTTACCGCCTTTATAAGACGGTTGTTCATCAGTTGAATGCAGCCATTGCGGATTTTTGGTGGTCTAATTCAGGAACATCAAAGGGTATTCATTGGCAAGACTGGAAAAAAGTATGTAAACCAAAGTCCAAAGGTGGGCTAGGGTTTCGGGTCTTGGAGGATTTTAATTCGACACTCTTAGCAAAAGAACTTTGGCGACTCCTTGAATTTCCAGAGTCACTCTTGACCAGAGTCATGCAAGGGCGATACTTTAAGGACCAATGTCCGTTAAAGGAAAAATTGAGGGCTAACCCGTCTTATGTTGACGGAGCATAGCTTTGGCGCGATCTTTGGTGTCGAAATGAGTGATTAGGAAAATTGGGGACGGGACAAGTATAAAATTATGGGAAGATTCATGGGTCATGGATACTATACCTCGCCCGGCGAAGAAGATGAGTTTTACTTTGTTCCCTAACCTTACAGTGGATCAATTTATTGACCCAGGTTCAGGCTCTTGGAAGGAGATCTTGGTTCGTCAATAGTTTGATCCGATAGATGTCCAACTTATGTTAGGAATCCCTATTCCAAGATGGTCTCGCTCCGATTATTGGGGTTAGGTTGGTTCGGCTTTCCAGATTCGGTAGAGGGCGGTTGTATGGGTGCTCGGTGTGTCAATCATAGCTTGTCGGCTCTACATGCAGAGGTAGAAGTTGTTCTTCGGGCCATGGAATCTCTTTTGGCAATCCAAGCTTTCAGGATAGAGATGTCGACAAATTGTGAAACGGTGTTGGAGGTGCTGCACAGGCCGCGGGACATGCCAGCTTTTCTCTCGTACCAGGAAGAATTTGCACGGTTAAGCTATTTGTTCTCATCTTTTAAGGTTTCAGTATTTCCACAGAATCTCAATTATAGGGTTAATACTCTGTTAGGTTAATTAGGGAGACAGGCTATAGTTTACCGTAAACGAATCTAATCGGTTTCATTTGCATTTTTATATAATATTGCAGTTGACAAAAACAAAAGTATTAATCTGTTTAATTTCATATGAAGCTAACATTCTTAATCATTAGTGTTACATTAGATTAAGATTAGATATATATTTGATGGCGGTCAATTTTAATTTTTATACATAAAATTCATTGGTGTCCCCCCCCCCCCCCTCTTCACTCCCTAACATCTGGATCTATAGAATTTCTTAATGTCCGAATGTGGTCTCTTTGACTTGACTTAAGACATGTAGGAATTGGAGAGGAAATAGACATGGTCATCTGGTTCAGTGTCGGGTAGATAGAGCTCTAGCGAATAGCCTATGGGCGGAAGAGTTTCCATCAGGTAGGAGCCAATACCTGAGATTCGAAGGATCAGATGATAGGCCCATTATTACCTTCTTCAGACCAAAGCATCAGAGAGAAAGAGGCATATTCCTCTATGACAGGCGCCTGAAAAATATTGAAGAAGTTAGTAAGCTGGTAAAGGAGATATGGATAGAGAATCAAACGGAATCTGTTACTCAAAAAATTAGCAAATGTAGATCAGCTATTTCAACTTGGAATAAAGAGAAGATTATAAAAGGAAAAGACGAAATTGAGAGGAAAAAGTTGGAGTTGGACAGAGCTATGAGCAGTTTGGATATAGATGATGAGGGTATCCGTAAAATAAACAAAGAGCTTCAAGAGTCATACAAAGAGGAAGAAAGTTACTGGAAACAAAGAAGTAGGGTGTTGTACATTACCTTGGGTGACAAGAATACGAGCTTCTTTCAGGCTTCTACTAAGAGACGAAAAGCTTTGAATAACTTCTATGTGCTGGAAGCAGAAGATGATTCTACAGTTTTTGAAGAGAAGAAAAATAGCTGAGATAATTTCTAATTACTTCCAACATATCTATACTTCACAACAAACAAATCTGATTCAAACTGAAAGGGTTATTGAGGCTATTCAACCAAGCTTACTGCAGCTAAAAGAGTAGTTAGTAGCGGAGCCTTCAGAAATGGAGATAAAGAAAGCTCTCCTCAGCATACATTCATATAAGGCCCCAGGTCCAGACGGGTTTCCAGCTTCTTTCTTTCAATCACATTGGCTGACAATGAAGAAACAGATCACCAGAGAAATTCAAAGAGTTTTGCAGATCTGGTATTCTACCGAGAGCAATAACTGAAACGCACATTAGACTGATACCTAAGTCTACAAACCCAAAGAAAGTGGCAGACTACCGTCTCATAGCCTTGTGTGATACCTACTACAATATACTCTCCAAGATGTTATCTCACACGCTGAAACCAGTCCTCAAAAAGATCATCAAAAATCAATCAACCTTTATACCAAATAGAGTTATATAAGATAATGTTTTGATTACTCATGAAGTTCTCCATACCCTAAAGACATCAAATGGAAAGAAAAAAGGTCTGATTACAGTTAAGACCGACATAACAAAGGCCTATGATAGACTATAGTGGGGGTTTATACAACAAGTTATGCAGCGGATGGGTTTCATGTAACTGTTTATCTCATGGATTCTGCAGTGTGTGTTGACAGTGTCATACTCCTTCCTAGTGAATAGGATAGCACACGGGAAAGTGTTACCTTCGAGGGGGATAAGACAAGGCGATCCATTGTCCCCTTACCACTTTATATTGTGCAGCGAAACACTGTCAGGTCTGTGTAGAAAGGCCCAAGAAGAAGGACATCAAAGTGGGAATACACAGCCCAAGAGTAAACTACCTCCTCTTCGCGGATGACACAATGTTCTTCTGCCAAGCAGATGCAAAAAACTGCCAACAACTTAAAAATATCCTGCAGGTTTATGAAGACATTTCCGGTCAGAAAATCAATGAGCAAAAATCAACCATCATTTTCTTGGAAAAATGCTCATCGGAAGCTAGAAGAACTTGTAAAACCTTTCTGGGAATCGAAAAGGAGGGAGGTCTAGACAAATATTTAAATCTCCCGGAGCATTTTGGAAGAAGGAAAAAAGATCTCTTCACCTTAATTGTGGACAAGATAAGGCAGAAAGCTCTAAGTTGGTCAAACAAGTTTTTATTTCATGCAGGGAAAGAAACACTGTTAAAGAACGTACTATATACTGTGCCTGCTATGTCATGTTTTAGTATCCCAATATCACTTAGCAAGAAAATTCAATCTTGTCTAACGAGATTCTGGTGGGATACAAAACCAGACATAAAAAAGACTAGCTGGTTTGCATGGGACAAAATGACAAGGACAAAATCGAGAGCTGGACTCGGTTTTAGGGATATTTAGTATTTCTAGTAAGCAAAGTGCTATTGGGAAAGTATTGCCACAATTCAAGTTTTCTACAGGTTCCAAAAGCAGCAAACATATCCCATGGGTGGAAAGGTGTTCTTGAGGGCAGAGAAGTTTTACAAGGTAACATTGGCTACGTAATTGGTAATGGGAAACATACAAGCATATGGCAGGATGCTTGGCTCTCTCATAACTCAAAATCTAGGCCATGTGGAAAGCAATTCAAGGAGGACTACGAGTTGGATCACAACTAAAAGCAAAGAAAGTAATTGAAGATGACACATGTTGCTACTGTGATGAACCAGAAACAGAGGTAAGTGTCTGATAGCAACTGAAACATGGACTCTGGCACCACTCAAAGAAAAGACATACATAGACTCTCTAAAAGTGGTTACTGAAGGCATAAAGAAGTTTCAGCGACAAATCTCACTCCCACCGGTTGAGTTAGGGGAAACACCAATTGGACCATGGATTGTTTGGAACCTATGTCTAGCTAGACATCTAATTGCAGGACTTTGATTCAAGCAATGAAATCAGAGGAGTGTTTACCAGAAATCTATGGGATTGTTGCTGATATTATGTTTTACGTGAAAGGTTTCGATGAACTTGGCTGTAGCCATATTCCCATATCTCAGAATGAAATTGCCATGTATTGGCAAAGCAAGACCTATTAGAGCAACATTATTGGTAGTCTCTTAATTAGAGTCTCTAAGAATTTAATAATGATTAAATTAAGAAAAAATAGAGTTAAGAGATGTATTTTTATTTTTATTTTGTAGGTGTGATTAATGGTAGTTTATTAGATGAGTTCTTAGAAAAATGAAACAATATAATGCCAATTTGATCAATGGAAAACAATGTCTAACTCAAAAAAATTCATACAGGATTACCTAAGAAGCAATAGGTCCAATTAAAGCTCTGAAGTTTACGAATGTCAAAACACAAAACACACAATACATACCATGATATAGTCTATTCCACAACCAATATTTTTCTCGAATTCGGGATGATAAGGAAGCAGCATCTCGACAATTGTTCTTTCATGCTCGAGACTTAACCTATCTTGGTTTGCATATCTGCAATTCGAAATGCCAGAAATCAAACAAGACACTTTATTAAAATAGATCAACATATAACCAGCAGCAAGGAGCACAACATTTCACATATCTTGTTTACCATTTCACATATAATCAATACTAAAACAGCTTCTAGAACCAATTCCCAAGTTATAAAGAGAAATCTTGAATGCCAATTTCAGATTCTTATATATGATCATATATATCAGCCAATAAATATTCAATTAGAGTAACAATTGTAGAGTATGAAGTTCTGCAATCGATTGCTTCCTAAATGCTTACAGATTACGCAGAGGAAATTCTGATAGTAAGAATTGAGATACAAAGCAGAAGGGACATACTTTCCGGAGTGAAGAATCATCTTGACGAAGCCAACAAGAGGAACAGTAACTTCAAGGATTTTGTCTTCCCAATCGACGAATTCATCACCTTCGCCACTTTCTTCCTCTTCTTCTGAGCTTTCCTCCGACGGCATACGGGGCCGACGAAGCAAGTCTGAACCGTAAGACTCCGAGTTACCGATCCTAGCACCGTCAGATTCCGTTTGCAAAGCACGAACTCGAGGCCTGAGCGTAGTTGAGTCACCACCGCGCGGGAAATATAAACAGAGAGGAGAAGAAGAGAAAGAGATAATGTAAGCTCGGCAGCGGAAACACGACGAGGAAACCGAAGCCAAGCTCATTCCGGAAGATTGTAAAGAGATAAGAGACAGAGATGGAGGAAAAAGCTAAACGGTTAGACTATCCATTCGCAGACAACCCTAATTCCTAATTTCAAAATCAAATCAATTTAAGCCTTCAAACGAGAACTTATCTCCCGATTTCAATCTCGTTCTCAGGCTTCTTTCGCGAGAGAGAGATGAGAGAGACGAAAATGTTTCTAATTTTTATTTTTATATATTTCTTTCACTGACCAATCGAAATCCGCCACATCACAGTCTCTTACTTCTATGGTTTTATGATTTTCTCGATCTTAATACATAGACGTTTTCATTTTATTTTCACTTACAAAAACTGTTGTTATATTCATCGTTATATGACATATAGCCCTAGTTACAATTAATCCATTTACACATCGCAGTATCCGGAAATATTCATTAATTTATGCATAGTAATTTCAATGATATCACTTCACTAAAAAATACAATAAAAATAAGTATATATTTTGTACGTAACACGATATACATAAACAGAAATTATATTTGAAACATCAGAGCGTAATTAGTATGTGTTTTATATGTAGAATCCTAATTACTACTAAAGTACGATGAAATTCTTGCATAGAGATAGATCTTCATCGATCATCAGTCCATATTAACGATAATTAATTAATAATGCTATTTTCTTTCTTTTTTTATTTTGTCTATGTTTTTGTCTCTCATATCTTCTTTCTTCTGTTTATCTTTCATACTCTTCGCTTCTTTTTTCTTTTTCTTCTTTTTCTTTTCGTCGTTCATTGCCAGTAAGCTTGAGCTAATTCCTGGAATCTTTAGCTTATCAAACCCTGTTCTCTTCCTGCACACAGTTTTATTATCAATTCTTCTTTTGTATAAACTACATTATCAAAAAGAGAACTTGAAAATGGTTTATGATAAAAGATTTTTACGTAATTATCCATGAGACAATGCTCACAGCCATGCTAAGCAACGAGCCGGAGGCGGTGAAACCAGTAGCTAGCAAAGTAGTGGCTATAGTTGCAGGCACGAGAACCGGACTGAATATGACAAAAAGTGGTGCGCTTATGAGAAAAATCACGGCTGAGCAGGCGAGTGTTATACCGGAGAATATCAATAGAGCTATTGCAGATCCACCTGCCAAAATCCCTTGAATTATCTCAACAATCATCTTTTGGGATTACTGAATGGTGAAAACAGATGAGATTTGCATAATTTGATGGAGTGGTTATGGGTTAGTGGTACGTAGGAAGAAGGGATTTTATTTAAAGTGGTTGCGGAAGTCGACGTGCACGGTGCGGTATCACATGCAAAACGACCCGATGGGAAACTAAATTGAAATCTATGTTACGTCACGCCAAATTTGCTTCTTCTTTTTCTTTTTCTTTTTCATTTTTTTCTTGACAACTTAAGCTAGTCTTCTAAAAATATGAGTGAGGAAATTAGTTTTGTGATACATGAACGTAGAAAATACATGAGGAAAAATAGATTTTAATACATTCTTTAATCTTGCAAAGTCTTATAAGCGGGGAAAACGCCGGTTGTGTTACTATATGCAAAAATTCCGCATAGTATTAGCGCTAACTCTACTTATGTGTCTTATTAAAAGATACAAGATATGATATCGCCCACAACACAGCTTCAATTTTAGAATAGAGTGTTAATAGGTTCTTCTTAATTCCACGAGCTCTCATGCACAACCCTTCAACTAAATCAGAAAAATAGTATTATTCTATTGTGAACAAAAGTAGCATATATATACCAAGTAAACTAGTTATGGTTAATATACTATTAAAGTTATATTATTTTTTTGTCACGGAAAAATTCATTTAATCTTTAAAATAGAGAGTTAGTGTTTAGTCACAGAAAGCTAAAACATTTGCACGGTTATTAAATCGGCGGTTCACATAAGTAAAAGAGATATTGACGATGGAGGCGATGTCCATGAGTAAACCATAGACTTCTGAGAATGGGAAGTTCTTTTTAATTGCTCCTAAGAGTTGTAGAGAATCTGATCGACCTCTAGAAAATAAATTCGGAGATAAAGAGCTTTCTCTAGCTTTCGGTATTGAGGTCGATAACCAATTCTCCCTTTCCAGCCGTGTGAAGCATTTCTTGGTGTTGTACTTTCCATAAAATCGAAGTCTTTAAAGTAATTCCCTTTCAGGGTTCGGGCTAGTAGAGAGTTCGAATTATTGAGTAAACGCGAGCTTAGTTTTCCTAACATTACATGGTTAAAACACTGCATATCTTTTACTCCTAAATCGTCTTCTCTCCTTGGCAAGGTAAATTTTTTCTAAGAGATTCATGCCATCTTCTTTGTGTCGGTGTTATCCCACCAAAACCTTGTAAGAAGAGATTATTCTTTTGGACAATGAAAAAGGTAGTGCGAAACAGAACATTGCATACGATAGGATGTCGGCTAGGATGCTCTTAAGGAGAACAAGCTTCCCGGCTGGTGAGATGAAACGTGACACCCAGCTTGTTGTTCTTTGTCGGATTTTATCTAGAATGGACGTGAATAGATCCTTCTTTTTCGACAGAATTGTTCTGGTAAGTCTAAGTATTTACCGGAGAAGGTTAAAGTCATATATTAGCTCAATTTATAACTAAGATACGCTTTAGGATTTATGTTCTTACGTGTTGCTTTATATAAAAAGTTGAAATTACCACAAAAAATTGTTGGAGTATAGTTCTTAATTTCGAGTAATTCGTTAACCAAGGACTAACCAGCATTAAACCCGGTTCGATCTAATAAAATTGTACATTGAGCCACGGATCAGATATGATATAAATATACGAAGCAAAGAACATTCGCGAGATAGAGAGAAAGAGGTCACTGTAATATACAAGCTCGATTGAAGAAGAAAAGTGAAGAGAAAGAAAGTAACTGAAGGTCTTTGCAATGGTTCTCTCTTTGATATAAAGCTCAACAACGTTTCTGAGGTTTCACCTTGAAGATCGGATACACACTTCTTCAAGTACAGAGAAGAATTATTTTCCGGGTTTCTCTCTTGAACAATCGTGTAAGAGATAAGAGGGCAAATCGTTAAAGTCCAGAAGCCTCTGCATTGACTCTGTAATCTAGTGTCATCTTGCGTCATCGACGTCTTCCTGCACCAACAATCTTTAACGACTTACACTTTGTTCGGCAAAGAAGATAGAAAGTGAAATGGCAAGAAACAGTTGCATTCCGGACTTCTCAAGACTACAACCACTTATCGGAGCCAATTACCGGAGGTGGTCCAAAGAATTATTATTCTTCTTCCAAGAAATCGGCATAGATCTAGTTTTGGGAATTCAGACACAAATCTGGTTGAGAGATCTTCCTCTAAAGAAAATTTCAAGAAAAATACTAACAAGAATCAAAAGAAGCTTAACCAGAATCATTCAGTGGAGTTCAAGAAAAAGTTAAAGTGCTGGAATTGTAATCAGTTTGGACATAAAAAACAAGACTGCAAGAAACCGGTAATGAATAAGGAATCAGTAAAGGCTCACCTAACAGAGAACCTAATAGTTGTGGTCACTGAAGCAAACTCCACAACAGACAAGGTGGACTAGATCATCGACTCGGGAACCACTAGGGACATCTGTAATCAGAGATCTCTCTTCAGGAACTTGGTGAAAACAGGATGTGAGAACGTGTTTCTAGGAGATGCCAGTGCTTTGAAGGTGTCTGGAATCGGAGAAGTCGAACTATCATTGTCGTCTGGTAAAGTTCTTACACTTACTAAAGTCTTGTTAGTTCCTAATATGCGTAGAAATCTTATTTCAAGCGCTCTGTTGATGATGGCTGGTATTAAACAAACTATAGATGCTGGTAAAATGGTCCTGACTAAGAATAGTGAGTATGTTGGAAAGGCCTTTTGTATCAACAATCTGTTTGTTTTAGAAACCATGAACATTAATAAAGAAGAAGATTATGTGTACTTGTGGTGTAGTTTTGATGAATGGCATGGTAGATTAGGGCATTTGAATTCTAACTCCGTGAATAGATTAAGTCATCTAGGCCTTATATCAATGAAGTGTAGTAAATCTTCAAGCAGATGTGAAGTCTGCGTAGAAGCAAAACATGCTAGAAAACCCTTTAAAATCCAATAATGAGAAGCACTAGTTTGTTAGAATTGATCCACATAGACATAGCCGATTTCAAAAACACAGCCAGTAGAGGAGGAAAAAAATATCATATTACTTTCATTGACGATTTCTCCAAGTTTTGTCACGTGTTTTGACTGAATACAAAAGATGAACCTTTTAATGCATTTGTTTAGTATAAAGCTGAAGTAGAAAAACAACTAGACAAGAGAATAAAGAGAACTATATCTGATCGAGGAGGTGAGTACTCCTCCGATCAATTCAAAGCATTCTGTTTTAATGAAGGAATTATCCACGAATTCACGGCCCCTTACACCCCTCAGCAGAACGGGATAGCCGAGAGGAAAAACAGAACCCCGAAAAACATTATGAACTCCATGTTGTTGAGTTCAGGGTTGTGTGATAAATTGTGGGGGAAGCTATACTAACTGCCTGCTATATTCTGAACCGAGTTCCACACAAAGATTTAACTGCAACACCTTATGAACTATGGAAGGGATTCTCACCAAATCTGAGCTATCTGAGAGTATGGGGATGTCTTGCTAAAGTAGGTCTCCCAGACTTCAAGAAGAGTAACATAGGAACAAAGACGGTGGATTATGTTCTGATAGGTTATGCTTCAAACAGCACTGCCTACAGATGCTTAACATTCAACTCAGAGACAATGGTGTTGGGACATGTTCTAGAATCTCGAGATGTGGTGTTCTTTGAAGAGTCATTTCCCTTCAAGAAATCTGCAAATAGAATAACTACAAGACTCACTGCAGTAAAAAGAGTCTCAGAAGCAGATACATCAACTCCTAGGGAGAGTAAGAGAGTCAGAAAACAAAAGGACTTTGGACCAGATTTCATAACTAGTTACATTGTAGAACATGAAGAGCTGAGTGAAGAATTGGTGTTCACGTTCCTCACAGAAGAAGATCCAGTGTCCTACTCTGCAGCCACGAAGACACTAGATGTGATGTTCTGGAAAGAAGCCATTAATAGTGAGTATGAATCCATACTTTCTAATCACACTTGGGAACTGGTTGACTTACCAAGCGGTGCAAAGCCTTGAGATGCAAATGGATTCTAAAGAAGAAACTAAAATCCAATGGAACCATAGATAAATACAAGGCAAGATTAGTTGTTCAAGGCTTCAGTCAGAAACATGGAGTAGACTACTTCGATACATACTCACCTGTGTCCAAAATAGACTCCATTAGACTCCTTATGGCAGTGGCATCTTCGCAGAAACTGATCGTACACCAGATGGACGTATAGACTGCGTTCTTGAATGGTGATCTAGACGAGGAAATCTACATGTTACAACCTGAAGGTTTCATAGAGGAGGGACATGAAAACAAGGTATGTAAGCTGAAAAAATCTTTTTATGGGCTTAAGAAAGCACCAAAGAAATGGTTCGAAAGATTCAGTGCAACAATGATGGGAAATGGTTTCACTTTGAATTCTGGAGATACTTGTGTGTTTAGTAGAGGAACTCTGACGGAGTATGTAATCATCTGCCTTTACGTAGATGACATGTTAATACTAGGAACGTCTTTATTGTTAGTAAATGAGGCTAAGTCCATGCTTAATTCTAGATTTTCCATGAAAGACATGAATGAAGTTGATGTTATCCTAGGAATCAAGATAGTCAAAACCAGAAGGGGTTTTGCATTTAGCCAAGCTCACTATATAGAAAAGGTTCTTAGGAAATTCAACTTCTGGAATGAACCACCAGCTAGGACTCCTTATGATTCATCTCTTCATCTGTGTAAAAACAGAGGTGAAAGCGTTAGACAAGAGGATTATGCTAAGGTGTTAGAAAGTGTCATGTACTTAATGAACTGTACTAGGCCTGATATAACCTACACAGTGAGTAGATTAAGCAAATACACGCATAGTCCCAGTAGCGATCATTGGAAGGCTTTACATAGGTTACTTAGATACTTTAAAGGGACAGTGAATTGGAGCATGTGTTATGATGAGTCTTCATGTGTGATTGAGGGCTACTGTGATGCTAACTGGTTTACTGACAAAGACGAAGTAAACTCCACCAGTGGCTTTGTCTTCACTTTGTCAAGAGGTGCAATATCCTGGAAGTCTGCAAGACAGACTTGTACTGCTCGTTCACCCTTGGAATATAAACTAATTGCATTAGAATTGGCAAGTCAAGAAGCAGATTGGTTGAGAAGTGTATTGGCTGACCTTCCAATGTAAGGAAAACTTTGTTCTTCAATCTCATTGAGATGTGATTCCCAGTCAGCTTTAGCTGTAGCTATGAATAAGCTGTATAATGGGAAGAAGAGACATATAAGGTTGAGACACAAGGTGATCAGAAGCTTGATTGAAGCTTGAATTCTGTCACTAGAGTATGTTCGATCTGCTAAGAACATAGCTGATCCTTTTACGAAGGGTTTGTGTAGACGCATCGTCTTGGACACAGCTCGAGAGATGGGACTCAAGGAGAGACCGTTACAGACTTTGAACACCTTACCAAGTGAATCATTTAAATGAAACACATCTGGTTCAAAAGGTCAACCAAGAGAAGTACGTGTAATTGCTCGGTATCTTAAATGAATGTATTGATTACTGAACTCTAACGTAATGGAAAATTACAGTGTATAGAGTTAACCTTAACAGTTAATGAAAGTAAAAGACCAAAGTGTCTCACGCATATGTCTTTATATCATTCAACTTATAAGGAATAGAATAACCGAGTCACTCGAATATTTATAAAGAAAAAAAAACAGATGAGCGAATCCTCAAAAGAAAAAATTGATTCAATCATAAGATGCTATCAACAAATTTTGTTAAATACTTAAGTAACTATATGTGGGGGAATGTTGGAGTATAGTTTTTAATTTCGAGTAATTCGTTAACCAAGGACTAACCAGCATTAAACCCGGTTTGATTTAATAAAATTGTACATTGAGCCACGAATCAGATATTATATAAATATACGAAGCAGACAACCTTCGTGAGGTAGAGAGAAGAGAGCTCACTATAATATACAAGCTCGATTGAAGAAGAAAAGTGAAGAGAAAGAAAGTAATTGAAGGTCTTCGCAATGGTTCTCTCTTTGATATAAAGCTCAACAACGTTTCTGAGGTTCACCTTGAAGATCGGATACACACTTCTTCAAGTACAGAGAAAATTTTTTTTCCGGATTTCCCTCTTGAACAATCGTGTAAGAGATTATAGGGAAAATCGTTAAAGCCCAGAAGCCTCTGCTTCGACTCTGTAATCTAGTGTCATCTTGCGTCATCGACGTCTTCCTGCACCAACAAAAATTAGCTTAGTTTTTACCAGATCTCGATGAGAGTCATATAGCCCAAGTTAGCATGAGCATTCAGGCTATCGGGGTTGGGTCTTTTGGGTCCATAAGTTTTATATCAATATAAAATACTCATAAATACTTTCAAAGTACTATAAAATTAAGTTTTTGGATACCCGTTTTGTTTTTGGTTCGGTTCCATGTTCGATGCAAATATTTTGGACCCGTTCGAGTATTTAAACATTTTGGGTTTAGATCTTCTTTTTCGGGTCAATTCCTCATACACAGTTATTATGCCTAGGGCTAGTCCAAATAATATTAATAAAGATTTGTTGAGAGGTTGAGTTTTGGATGAGATCTTATGGATTAGTTGAGAAAAAACATTATTTTTTTATTATGTTTAATCTACTTCAAATCATATTTTCTAGAATGAGTTTATTGAAAGGTATACATGATCGATATCTAGGTTTAGCTATAGTAATTACAAAATTAACCTTCTTACAATATTACTCTTATACGCCCCCTCAAGATGGAGGGGCGGAAGTCACTCCAATCTTGTTCATTAGGTCTAGAAACCGTGGTCTTGGTAGCGGTTTGGTAAGTGCATCCGCGAGTTGATCTTTGGTAGAGACATGAGATACACGCAAAGCGCCAAAACGAATATTATCTCGAACAAAGTGATAATCAAGAGCAATATGTTTCATATGAGAGTGGAATACTAGATTTTCACAAAGATATGTAGCACCAATATTATCATAGTGTACCACCGTTGTTGATTGCAAAGTGAATTGAAGTTCAGTGAGAAGACTACATATCCAACGAAGTTCAGAAACAGCGTTGGTTACCGCTCGATACTCCACTTCTGTGGAAGACCGAGCAACTCCTTTTTGTTTCTTGGATGCCCACGAGATATGAGTGCTGCCAAGGTAGAGAATGTAAGCTTGAGTGGAGACAAAATCCTCAACATCCCCAGCCCAATCTTCATCTGAGTACGCATGAAGCAAAAGAGAAGCGTTCGCTTGTAGGAAAATCTCATGTGTAATTGTCCCTGCGAGATAACGGAGAATAAGCATTGCAGCTTGCCAATGCAGATCAGTTGGAGTATGCATAAATTGTGTTAATCGATTGACAGCATAACTCACATCAGGTATGGTAAAAGCTTGATATTGGAGACTACCAATTAATTTGCGATACTCTTTGGGATCATCAAGTTTTGTACCATAAGACATTGTTAACCGAGGTTGAGGTGCCATTGGCGTCGTGACAGGTTTTGCTTCAAGCATGTTCATCCGTTGAAGAAGATCAATAACATACAGTCGTTGCATTAGATGCATGCCTTTCGGTGTGCGAGAGACTTCGATGCCCAAGAAATAACTCAAATCATCCATGTCTTTGAGAGAAAAATGATCCGCTAGGAGGGATAAGAGACGATTCACCTGCTTTGTGTTGTTACCTTTGACAATAATGTCATCCACATAGACAAAAGCATACACCAACGTACCATTACAATTGTAATATGAAAACAGAAGCATCAGCAATAGAGTTTACAAACTCGATGTTGAGCAGAAAGTTTTGTAGCTCCTCATACCAAGCCCGTGGGGCTTGCTTGAGACCATAGAGGGCTTTCTTCAATTTACACATAGGATGTGTGTTAAGTTGTTGCACAACAGGTTCTGGAGGAGCGTCAATGTCCACATCTACAACAAGACATGGGGATTGAGCATGTGATGAACCTGCAACTTGAACATCAACTAAATTGTCAGTTTGTTGATTTTGTAGAGAAGTAGTCTTTGGCATTGGTCTTGGCGATACCATAGATTGAACTCAGGATTTGGAGTGACTCATGTTGGAGTGGTAAGAGTCGCAGATGGTGGTGCAACGGTGCTGTCCAAAAATTAGACGAGGTTGTAGCCATTGAGGAGCGTTGGAACCTGTTTTGACCAAGACCAATGCCAGAGAAATATGTGGGGAAATGTCTTAAATGTTCTATTGTCATGTTTTTATTATGATTAAGCCATTATAGTTTAAGTTTTTTCTTCAAAACTTTTTGAATTTAAGTGTTTTGTCTAAAGGCGTTGAAATTTTGTAGGTTTGTTGGTTCATTTTAGGTTTTGTTTAAGGATTTGTATGTTTGTCTGAATTATTTTTTCCACATACATATAGTAAAAACGTGTGACTTGAGTTCTTTATGGCACTTTGTGGAATTTCTAGTTTGAGATGTCTAATCTTAATAATTGAACTAAAAATTTGAAATGAAAATATATAAAACATGTAAATTGAACCTTGGAAACATGAATATCAAACCTACAAAAATAAGCATAGCTTAAATGAAGATAAAAATGGTGTCAATGATCGTTGATTGTGTTGTTTATGCAGAAGAAAAAGGTGTGTGTGTTTTAATTGTTGGGGTAAATAGTCTTCAAAATTTCTAGGTTTTATACCTGGAAAACCTACAAAGGAGGCATGAAAAACCTCAAATATACAAAAGAAAAACGTACAATATAACTAAGTCGTATGATGACATCAGAACGACGAAGTAGAAAAACCTACAAGACGTAAAAGTAAACCTAGAATTAGAGAATGTTGTCTTACACATATAAACCTACAAAACTAATGTATTAAATATTGAAGACAGGATACCTAAAAATGAGCTCGTAGAAATGAAAAATAAACCTATAACGAAGACCATAGAAAACCTACAAGAAAAAATCTTTACACCTACATAACATGATAACTAAGTTGAGAAATAAGAAAAAAACAATTCTACAAAACCTACAAAACGGAAAACTAAACCGACAACAAAGGTGAACATAAATCTACAAAACGAATGTGTTCAGAGTTCCGTACGAGAAATGTCAGATAAAGTTGAACTTTTAAACCTACATAATCAAGAGAATTTAACGAGAACTTACAACAAATAAACTAAAACCAGGAGAACTAAATCCAAACAATTAAACTTTTAAACCTATGTAACTTTAGTCAATTAAACCTACAACAAAAGAAAATGAAAACCTACAAAACCTGACAACAAAACTTATAACACTTCATATTTTTTTCGCAGGTCTTTTGTCTACTGACGTACAATTATTCGTTAATGGCAGTTTCGTAATAATTCTTTTTCCTTTTTAAGGGAAGAGGGGTAAAACGGTAATATAATTCCAAAAAGAATAGAATTGTAATAAAAATCATCTTAAACTATTGTAGTCAATTAGAAATCACAAAAGACTAGTTTAGTAATTCACCACTAAAAATACCACAAAATCATGTTTATTTCTTCTGTAACACGATATAGATAATATTTGTTACATCAGAGCGGAATGACTGTGTTTTTATCTAAGCTGATAGGATGGATAAATTGATGGCTTTTCCCTTATATACGATCTCCAATTACTAATTAAGTATAATGAAGTTCTTCCAAAGAGATCTTCATCGATCATCATCGGGCCGTATTAGGAAATTAAGGCCAAACTTATCTATCTCTCTTTTTGTCTTTCTTTTTGCCTTTCTTTTTGTCTATCTTCTCTTTATCTTTCATATTCTTCTTTGTTTTATTCTTATCCTTTTGGTCTTTTTTCCCTTTCTGGCCTTTCAAACTTTCCTTTTTGTCTTCGTCGTTCTCCTCCACTAAGCTTGAGCTAATTCCTGGAATCTTTAGCTTATCTAACCCTGTTCTCTTCCTGCACACAGTTTTATCATCAATTATTCTTTTCTACAAACTACATTGTCAAAAAAGAGAACTTGAAAATGGTTTATAATAAGAGATTTTACTTGATTATCCATGAGACAGTGCTCATAGCCATGCTAAGCAAGGCACCAGAGGCGGTGAAACCAGTAGCTAGCAAAGTAGTGGCTATAGTTGCAGGCACGAGAACCGGACTGAATATGACAAAAAGTGGTGTGCTTATGAGAAAAACCACGGCTGAGAAAGTGAGTGTCTATCGCAGATCCACCTGCAAAAATCCCTTGGATCATCTCAAGAATCATCTTTTGGGATTATTGAATGTTCAAAAGAGATGAGATTTGCTTAAAAGTGATGGAAGGATTTTTAGGCAGGTGGTACGTAGGAATAAGGTATTTTATTTAAAAGAGGTTGTGGGTTAAATTGGCTTCGTTATATGGAAAATCAATGGGAACTAAACTGAAATCTATGTTACGTCACGCCAAATTTCCTAAAGGGTTAAATTGCTTCTCTTTTGTGTGTGTGGATAAATAAAGAAAGCAACGTTAAGCGTTTTTACAAAATGATGAACTACATAAATATCTAACCGAAAAAGTTCAATATAACATAGAACTTACTAAGATAGTCAAATTAAACACAAAACAATCAAATTGTTTGATTAAACAATGAAATTGTTTGATTAAACAATGAAATTGTAGTTGACTTCTAATAAAACTCAACTTTGCGTTGATCAAACCGATTTACCCCGACATTAAATTGTTAAACAGAAATCACTAACTCCATTTAAATCAGTTAATAAGTGTCTGTTAGTTGAATAATGAACCAAAATCGGAAGAAATCGAACCAAAATAAGAGACCCTAACTCAAAATCCCTAAATCGATTTTCTTTTCTTCCTTCAACCTTTCCATATAACGAAATCAAAATCGATACGGATTTAGTTTTCTTCCATTTTGAATTGAACCATAGACCCGTTGTAGTGAACAAATGTGAAACTAGCTTGAAGAACATGAAAAGGGTCACTGAAGTGTCAAGCTTTAGTTTTCTTATTTGATATAATTTGAAATTTATTTGTAGTCACCATCTTCAAATAGTCTAGTGATCGGCAGTAAATCTACTTAAGACAACTCATTTGCACAACCAGCGATCGAATCTCTCTGCCTACATTATGTAGGAATTTGGCTATTGGATCGGTCAGTTGTGGCCCAATTAATCTGCCGTTGACAAAAAAAACACGTAGTGTTTTAGTTAATAAAAAATAACTAATAGATTTAAACAAAACTATTTAGTTTACTTTAGTAACTTGATGACAGCTAATCAACGTAAAATTGAAATTTTTATTAGAAATCAACTACAAATTTATTGTTTAATTAATAATTATGATAGTTCCGTATTTAATTTGACTATTTTGATAAGTTTTCTGTTAAATCGATATTTTCCAATATCTAATCTATTTTTTGACTCATCGTTGTAAAAGGTTAAAGGGTAAAGAGAAGTAACCTATATAACTATATATGAAAATTAGTTTTGGTTGGTTCACTCCACTAAATTTATACATTAGTTATATAACTAAGATACGCTTTAAAAAAATTTCCTACGTGTTGCTTTTATTAAAATAGTAGAAATTAAGCATCCAAAACAAAACAAAACAAAGTAGAAATTAGTTAAACGCGTAATACTAACATGGAATTAGGGAAAGATTGAATCACGGATAAGATCTTGTTGATCGAACTGTTGATAAAACCTTCCGTTTTCACTTGTTGACAGAATTATAGAAACAATAAGGATGAAAGAAGAAGAAAAACTACATAAATGATTAAAAAAAAACACAAACAACAATTCGAGAACCGAAAAACTAGACTAACTCCACAATGACGGAAAAGAATATTGGGAACAAGACAAAGATAGCAAAATAAACACACACTAAATCCCGAAAATTTACTTGCCAAGAGATTACCACGAGCGGTCCGGTTCGAGAAACAATTCCATTCCTTAGACCTAGCGACGTCTACGACTCTCCCAAGAAGTAGTATGCGATAAATCTATGAGAGCGCCTCTAATACTAAAGTTGCCGAGAGTAAACATAACCTTCAAGCCAAATATTTTGCTGCTTGAACGATGGACCCATAGACAGGACATCATGACAATAACGAGGAAACAGAACCTACACAAACCAACATACACAAAGTTGGCAGCACCCCACGCTAAACCTAATCCAAGAGCTCACCTAACTATCAAATCCCGCAGCAATGGACCATCTAACCCTAGAACGAGCAGTCATTTTGTTATAGCAAAGTTAAGATGCAACCATGGCTAAAAGGAGAGAATAAGAGAGTATCCTAAAATGGCGGCAGCTCCAGCAGAAAAGATAACGACAACGATAGTGACAACGAGTATTCTGATGGTTGACTCAACTTGTATTGACGTAATTGAGCACCAGCCAGTTATGATTTAAGCCCACTAAAATGAAGAGCCCATAGTAAAACAAATCCATAATAAATGGGCCTTCGTGAACGAGCTGAAAAACATTGGGCTGAGTAAGCGAGTAAAGCAGGCCAGAAAAATAACGAGCCCGTCAACATGCCGATGGACACTTGTCCAAACACTCACGACCTCATAAACAGATCCAATAGATTACACGTGTACTCTTCAAATGACACTTTAATTCCACTGATGCCTCATAAATAGATCTAGGAGATGACACACATACACTACAAAAGATATAAATTCTACTGACGACTTCAAACATGATTTTGGTGGCCCATAAAAGAGAAGTAGAGAGCCAAGAAAAATGCAAAAAACTTGGAGAAAAGGACTAAAGACACTAAAAAGGATTAAAAGTCAAAAATTTACCACGGTTGGATTGCTCATCTAAATCGACTATTCTTTAAATGAGAATCTCAAATTCGACTATAAAATACTCTATATAAATTACACCTTGTTAATCGAAGAATTTCGTTGAATGTTTTCATTGATCGTAACCAACAAAATCTATTACAAGAAGGTTTTATACAAGCGAAGGAAATGAAGAACTTAACCGATTTAGATAATCGGGATAAGGACTTAACCCATCTAAATAATCGAGAAAATTGATTTTAAAATCTAAACCGGAATCGGTTATTCTAATACCCCTCCTCAAGATAGCATTCATATAATAAGTAATGACATCTTGCTAATTAAATTATGAAATTTTCCTGGAGGAAGAGCCTTGGTGAATGTGTCGTCAATTTGGTTATTTGTCCGAACATGAAGTGTTTTGATGGAGCCTTTGATGATTTCTTCTCGAACTCTATGACAGTCAAGATCCACGTGCTTCGTTCTTTCGTGAAATACTGCATTGTTGGCGATGTGAATTGCTACGGATGAATCACAATAAAAAGAAACTAGTTATGCTTGAGGTATTTGGAGATTGGTGAAAAGGTTGAGAAGCCAAGTAACTTCTTTGACTGCACACCTCATTGCACGATATTTAGCTTCTGTTGAAGATAAGGATACAGTTTCATGCTTCTTTGACTTCCACAAAATGAGAGCAGAGCCAAGAAACATGCAATACCCTGATGTCGATCTTCTTGTGTCTATGCAAGCTGCCCGATCTGCGTCTGTGAAGGCTTTAAGTGTGAGGTCCGAGTTTGCTGAATAGAAGAGTCCAAGTCCAATTGAATTCTTCAAATAACGAAGAACATTGTACGCTGCTTGGAGATGATACTTCTTCGGTGCTGATGCAAATTGACACAGCTTGTTGACAACAAAGGTGATGTATGGTCGTGTGATTGTTAGGTACATGAGCCTTCCAACTAAGCGTTGATATTCCAGAGGGTCTGTCAGTGGTGGTTCATCATTGTCAATAGAAAGCTTCAGGCTATGATCCATTGGGATGCTGCAAGGTTTGCTTGCAAGGTATCCAGAGTTTGCTAGGAGATCCAAGGTATACTTCCGCTGGCAAACAGATATTCATTTTGATGATCTTGCAATTTCCAGACATAAGAAATACCTGGTGAAATGGACATGTAGATTTCTTCTTCGAGTTCTCCATTCAGAAAGGCATTGGAAATGTCTTTACCATTGTCATTTTGGCCACTGGGGAGAAGGTGTCAACAAAGTCGATTCTGGGTTGTTGGGTGTAGCCTTTTGCTACCAAATGAGCTTTGTATCGTTCTAAAGATCCATCTGCATTAAGTTTATTTTTATATATCCACTTACAGTCGATTGCACGTTTGTTAGGTGGCAGGGAAACTATGTTCCAAGTGTCTGCATTTTCTAGAGATATCAACTCTTCATTCATGGCAGCTAACCATTCGTCTAGTTTCTTGGCTTGAGTGAAACTGGTAAGTTCTCTGAACTGCATGACAGAGCAAAGAAATGACTTATATTCAATACTTAGATCATCCAAGGACATAAAAGCAGATACAAGATATGAAATATTAGTTTGTGTAGTGTTGCAAAATTAGTCTTTGAGATGAAGTGGTTGTTTGGACACTTTTTTAGATGTAGACACAGTAGTGTTCTTCTGTTTTGTGTCTCTGTGATCCTTATTTGTGTCTTCGGTTAAGGTTCGAACTGCCAATGTGCTCTCTTAGGCAGCTGTTGGAGAGCTAGTTATGTGAGGAAGTCCTTTGTCTAGTTATGTTCTCAACAGAGAAGAAAAGTCGGAGTGCTCTGCAGTTTTATCTCTAAATGGGAATATGTCTTCATAGAAGACTACTGATGTTACTCATATTTTGTTAGTTTTAACCTCATTATTACAGTTATATCTGGGAAATTTTTCTATGTTTTATTGAGATTTCAGGTCAAAAACGTTCGTAGTTGGAATCATGTTTGAAGGTGGAACATTGGAGGGGTTTGAAGCATTTTTTCAGCATTCTCCACGAAAAGAATGACCGATCGATCTACCAATGATCGATCGATCATTGATCTCGAAGGATGTGCGCACGATCTGAAGAATGACCTAGTCTCTAAGAAGATCGACTCATTATCCAGGAGATCGATCGAGCAATGGGTGCTCGATCGATCCTATCCTTTCGCAGAAACCTAATTTCGCGATTTTGTACTCCTGTTTTGGGCCATATAAATACTCTTTTTCCTATTCTTTTTAAGAAGTCGTCTTTTATCTTCTAAGAACGAAATTTTACAGTTTTTCAGAGTTTGTAAGCTATGAAGAAGATCTCTTCACACCTAAGAACAATTTCTGAATCCTCTTTATTATTTTTTTATGCAATCTCAATTTTAGTTCATCATGATTTGCTTTATTCATCGTTCTATGTCTGAGTAGATCTTAAATCAGATTTAGGGATTTTAGGGTTTTAGAATTCACTGTTGGGGAACAAATAGGATTGATTAGTAGATGATTCTCTTTCTAATACTCGAATCTAATGCATAGATTAGCATGATCACCTAGTCAATGATTTTAGGTTGTTAACCTTCCAGAAGATTGTTAAGAGCCAGAACTAGATTAGAAGAGCAATACCTTCACTACCAACGAGAGTTGATGCTAGGTTGGCTTGTGGGTAATTGAACCCAAACGATAAAGCTTATTTGTAATTTGAAACCAACGAGAGTTAGGACCTTTAGGTTATTGATAGAGGGGTAGATTCAACGAGAGTTGGTTTGCCTTTATTCATGTTCAAGCCGAGAATAAGATTAGAGTAGTTTCTGAATACTTTCCCCGACATGAATTCTAACTCTCGAATGAATAGCCGATATATGATTGCTTTAATTATTTGATTACATTCACATCTAAGTTGTTAGAATTCACTTCTCTTATTTGATTGATATAGCTTGCAACTCGATAGAAATCGATAGTGTAACTTGGTTCTCAGTGGATTCGATCCCTAAATACTATTTCGTTTATTGTGCACTTGCAGTAGGATATAGGATTAAAACTCATTGTATCAAGTTTTTGGCGCCGTTTCAGGGGAACCAATAGTTGCCTCTCGATTTTCTGTTCATAGTTTCAAGTCTACATCGTTACTTACGTTTTTCCTTTTGTTTGTTTTTGTTCTTTTCCAGGTGTATTACCAGAAGTCAAGGGTCAGAACACCTATTCAATTTAGATAATCAGGAGCTTGCAAGAGTTGAGAGAGAAATTCGAAGAGCCAGAACACTTTGGACTAACGCATTTCTCTGTTTTGTTTCTTTTCATTCTAGGATTTTCAGACTATTTTCCTCTTTTATTTATGTATTTTTGAGCTTTTGAGACTGACATCAGATCATTTGATTTTCTATTTTCTTAGCATTATCCTGAACTTAGTATCACTTGTTTTGCATTTATCAGGAATCGATTACACTATTGGAAAACCTAGAGACAAAGCAACACTCAGTTTTAGAGCACATTCATCTCAACTTTCAGGGGGTTTCATGCTGATTTCACACCTAACCTGACTTAATCCTCTCGTCAAGGGAATTGGTAATACATCAGGTATGTTCCTTCTCTTTACACAATGCAGGATGTTCCTTGTAAGTTTGGTTTTGTATCTTTCTTCACCATGTTCAAGCATCTTGAGCCAAAAATTCTGACTCGATATAAATCTTTGCATTAAGTTAGCCTAGGGTAAAAGTTTTCCAATGACGCTGCGAATTTTTAGAGTGAATTAGATGTCTCTAAGGATAATCCAATGACGTGACCTTTTTCACTTTACTGATTAGCTTACTGACGGAAAACTCCAATGAAGCAACTTACTGGTAAGAATTGTTCTTATGAAAAGAGAGAGATGGAATCAAACTGAAGGTAGTCTAGAGAGTAGAAGTAGAAACTCTAAGCCTTTTGATCGATATTCCCTCGAATGAGACCGCACTTAGATTTATTAGGGAGTCAGTATGTGAGCTCTAATTGTCTGTTTTGAGTTGTGACGCGAGATTGTTGTGTTTGCTAAGTCTAGGAGAAGTACAAGGTGGTCTCGATTTTGATTAGAAGCGATTTTGGTCTAAATCTTCCATGATTGAGGTTCAATTTCTTCTTCTGGTGGTCGAAGCTCCACCAACGACTCGCCTCTTTGGTCTTCGAACAGGAATCATCGGAGAAGATAAGAGAATAAGACTGTGCTTCACCGGTGGAATAACCGAGAGCTCACAGAGAAGAGCGGAAGAGTTTTCCGGTCAAAAATCACGGTCAAAAAAGGGATGAGATTGTTGAAGATAGCTTCAAGAGCTCTGATACTATGTTAATCGAAGAATCCCGTTGAATGTTTTTGTTGATCGTAACCAACAAACTCTGTTACAAGAGGATTTTATACAAGCGAAGGAAATAAAAAAGAAGAGCTTAACCGATTTAGATAACCGAGATAAGGATTTAACCAATCTAAATAACCAAAAAAATTGATTTTAAAATCTAAATCGGAATCGGTTCTTCTAATAACACTTTTGGTCCAAAATGTAAATAAATAAATAAACAGCATGTTTTTTATAAAGTTGCAGCAACACTTTAAACGACCAAAAATTAGTCATTAAAATCAATAAAAATGAAGGGTAAAAGAAATAATTGAACGATACGATCATTATTATCATTCTGATGAAGATCGTTATACAAAACAACGACAGTTAATAAGGAAAGAAGTGTACGTTTTGTGATCAATATTATGTTGACACAGATACTGTTCTCTTCATAATTATATACCTAAGTTGTTTATATTGTCAGGTCCTCAACGACTTTGAAAAAAAGAAGCCTATATTATACTAAATTGGGATCGAAAACAACCCACTACCCGGAGCAACTCAACGTTTTAGATCATATTTTCTAGAATAACTTCTTAATTAATTATATGGTTTTATGATTTTCTCAATCTTAATGCATAGACATTTTCATTAGATTTCTTCTTACTTAAAAACTTTTGTTATATCTAGAAATATAATTCATTTATACATCGCAATATCCAGAAATAGTCATTAATTTTGCAGTGTAATTTCAGTGATCTAACTTCATTAAAAAGTAAAATAAGAATAAATATATTTCTTCTGTAACATAATATACATAAACGGAAATAAATATTTGGAACATCACAGTGTTTTTATCAAAGCTGAGAGGATGGATAAATTGATGGCTTTTTATTTATATAAAATCCCAATATGATCCAGTTCTTGCATAGAGATCATTATCGATCGTCAGACTGTAATATTAAGACCAATCTATTTGTCTTTCTTTTTGTCCTTCTTTTTGTCTTTCTTTTTGTCTATCTTCTGTGTTTCTTCCATATTTTCCTTAGCGTTTTTCATATTCTTTTGGTATTTCTTCCCTTTGTCTTTCTTCTTTTTCTTGCCTTTCTTTTCTTCTTCTTCCTTTTTTGCAAATGTGCCAGGAATCAATCCTGGAAAATTTGTCATACCTTGCCCTGTTCTTTGCCTGCACACAATTTCATATACATCTTTGATCATTTGACTCTTGTATAAAACAGAGAAGTTGGTGTCGCAAAATGATGGTCGAGAGGCAAGCCAAAAAGACTTAAGGTAGCGGTCGTATACTACCCAAATTTGAATTTCCATTCAACAACTATGTGTGATTCTCATGGATTTTCACTTGGTTCTTTCTAGTCCCTAGATTTAGTCGGTTTGGAACAGAGGTAATACTCAATGCGAATTTACACCACCCAAAATATCAAAAAGGGAACAAAAGAGAGAAATTGAAAACGGTTTTTATAAGAAGAGATTTTACTTGATAATCCATGAAATAATGCTGATAGCTGTGCTAAGGAAGGAGCCAGAGGCGGTGAAGCCAGTAGCTAACAAAGTAGTGGCTATGGTTGCAGGCACTAGAACCGGACTGAATATAATAAAGAGTGGTGTGCTTATGAGAAATACTACGGCTGAGCAGATGATTGTTATACCGGAGAATATCAATAGAGCTATTGCAGATCCACCTGCCAAAATGCCCTGGATAATCTCAAGAATCATCTTTTGGGATTATTGAATGTTAAAAACAGATGAGATTTTCGATCAAAGGTGATTGTGGTTTTGGTGGTATGGAAGAAGGGGTTTTATCAAGAAGTCTACGTGAACACTACGTTACAGATTCGTGCTCCATGCAAAACGATCTGAGTTAATATATCGACATCTTTGTTAACTCACGTCACGTCAATTGCTTCTTTTTTGTGTCACGTTTTGTTGGCCTTTTCTTGTTTTATTTTCATTGTTTTGTATCTCTAACTAAAACAAAACTATATATACAAACCAGAGGAAATAAAGTAAAGTTTAATTAGTATAGATTACACGATAAATAAAGCAAAGTTCTTATGGAAAGAAATAGAAGCATCTAACAAGAAACAATTTGAACAATTAATACCAAAAAATCAATGCGAACTATTTTGTCTTCTTTTTCTATGGCTGGCTAGTTTGAGCACAATCATCCGAAGACAGTAACCGAACTATATGATAAGTTATGTAACTGAAAATTTTGCTTTGAAGTTATGATTGAAAGGTATATAAAATTTGGTGTGGTGGTTGTCAAATATTTAGAATTTAATTATATTCCACTATAGGAATGAACTTGAATTATAAATTGGAGAGACAACAGATTTTTGACTTTTTCATAGATAATAATAGCCGTCTCCTTTGGGCCAATGGATCGTCACATTTTCGAAATATCTATTAATATTGTTTTCCATTTGGAAGAAAGCCCAAAATACGTCAAACCAAGTAACCAACCAGTGTACATCAATTATAAATTAAGGAAGCACCATTATATTTATTCTATTTTCAATTCAAAATACATAGTCTAAAGTCCAAACACAGCCCTAGATCTTCAAATAATATTATATGAAGATTATATGATTCTATAAATAAGTAAGTTTCTCTTCGAATTACATTTTCCGTATCATTAATTTCTTGTTTCCAATATGATTTTTAATTTTATTTTCTATTTTGTTATGTTATGATTTTGCTTCCAAAGACTGTTCAATGATACTATAGTTTTATATATTTACAAAAGAAATTATTGAGTTCGTTATATGTGAAACAACTCAAACATAGTTAAGAGACTCAATTATGAATATGTAATGGATGATGGCGCATCCAAAATTAATAATATTTCATTGTATTATTTATGAGAAAGATGATGGATTAGGTTTAATAGTTGTGGAGCCCTATCAATTAACTATTTATAAAAATATAAAAATAAAGTAGTTCCAAATCATTTCGCACCCAAAGAGGCCTACCAATGAGAACAACTTGAATAAATTGTC
>JAKUCM010000110.1:0-110290 GCA_023374145.1 Lepidium sativum | reverse complement strand
GGTTTTAATAAGAATCACTTAGAACTTCTAGTGTCACCTGTGAATTCCAAAGTCTTTAGCTCTTGTTGGTGGCCTGGTAAACTTCTCGTGTAGAATGTCTGAATTCTTATATATCCACTATTTTGTGATGATATGATCTCATTGTTTGCTTAGTTTTTATTTTAAATACAGAATTTACGGCAAAGACAACAATATGAGAAGCAAGTGTCTCTCTCTGAGATTGATTACAGTATGAAAATGTTGCGTTTAGTATAACCAATTTAAGGTAACGCAATTCTACACTATAATGTTGGTGGCCTAGTAAACTTGGGGATTCTATGATTTGTACCTTGTTTGTCTGCGGATTTGCTTTTTCCTTCAGCCTGTTAGATTGATTTTTTCTCATAGGACTGGCATATTTTTTTCTGAGTATATGTAGATTCTATTATGTGTTAAATTATCTGACATATCTTCTAAATATAAAAGAAAATATGTTATACAAAGAAGTTTGATTTAATTAGTTGGTTCTATAGTTGCGGCAATGAAGACGACAAAAGGGAAAGATAAAGCTAAGACCAAAAAGGAAGCTTTGAAGCCGGATGATGACATGTTAATCCATTATCTCAAGTGAATGCAGTTGATCGCTATTGACAAGGGAATATTTTCTTACTGAATTGGCCATCAATGTATCTTTGCAAATTTGGGGCTTAGCTTTAGCTGTAACTGAATAAATTAGTAATCATCATGCTTAGAGACGACGTTGTTTTCATAGCTTTGGTTGGACAGACCAATTTTACCATTGTCGTTTGTGATTTGATCACAAATGTTGACCAAAAGATTTTGATTATATTCGATTTTTAGATAGGTGGAAAGAGGAAGGCACCAGCTGAGAAGACTAACAAAAGAAAGACTCTTGAGGAGAAGAGAACCCTAGCAAACCAAAAAGACCTCCTAGTGCTTACTTTGTCTTTATGTAAGAATTGTGGTTGAATTCCCTGAATGTGAAGATTCTCACTTGTACAAAATCTTTCATTATTTACTGGATTCTTACCTCTCTCTTTTTTTTTCAGAGAAGAGTTTAGAGTAACTTTCAAGAAAGAAAAACAATGTAAGTTTCTCTATTAGTTTTGGGTTTTGGAACTATTTGTTTTGTTGCATTATTATGAGTTTGGTCCGATTGTGATGAGATTGTTTTGATACATTATAATGAGTTTTGTCTGATTGTGATGAAATTGTTTTGCAACATTGTTTTGAGTTTGGTATGATTGTGATGAGATTGTTTTTGTACATTGATTTGAGTTTGGTTTGATTTAGTATTGAGTCTTGAAGATCTCATCAATGTAGAGTACCTCTAATTTTTGACACAAGCTGGAACTCAAAATGCAAAGGAAGAAATCAAAATCATCAATGGATTCCTCCAAAAGCTCTTGTTGTGTAAACTCATTCTTATTGTCATTAACATTATTTGGGTTGTGTAAAACATATTCCTTTGACTAATAGAAATGTTATTTTCACTTTTGTTTTACAATTTGACTAATAGAAATGTTAATTTCACTTTTGTTTTACAATTTGATTAATAGAAATGTTAATTTCACTTTTGTTTTACAATTTGACTAATAGAAATATTCATTCCTTCTATGATTTTGGTGTTGAAGTAAAAGTAATGTATTTCACTTTTGTGTCAAAAAGTAAATATGTTTAGCATCGGTTGTTACTGGACGCAAGTTGTCAAGTCGGTTATGTAAGTGATGTCAAAGAAGATCACGACAAAGGTTTAGCATCAGTTGTTATTGGACGCAAGTTTTCAAGTCGATTGTGTAAGTGATGTCAAAGAAGATTACGACAAAGGTTATGCAATCGGTTGTGAAACCGTCTTTAATTATCTTAAGCCGGTGAATAGATATGTAAACTATATATTTAACCGACGACAATTGACACTTATGTTGTAGTGGGGGAAGGGTGGCGAATAAACTCAATTTCAAGAGTTCAATAAGATATATTCTCAAGAAAAACAAGACTCTTATTGTAGTTCTTTTTGAAACTCATGCCGGAGATGAGAGAGCAAAAACTCTTAGTCAATAAATAAGAGTATTGGGGAGAGTTGTTCCTTAAGATTTGTGAAAGTATTTTGGTTAAGTTTTGAGCAAGTTTCTTAATCAATAAATAAGAGAAAGTTCTTTAAAAGTCTTTCACAAATCTCGCTTTTAATTGGTATCAGAGTTTGAGTCATAGATCCGATCAAGCAAGGAGAAATCGCACGTAGCCAAGGATGGGAGACGTGATCCAACAAACACTGCGAAAGGACCCTGGAGTTCCATCGATCCAATGTCCTATATTATCATCAACAAACTACGCAGTTTGGGCGATGAGAATTAAAAATACACTTCGAGTTAGTGAAGTATGGGAAACAATTGAACCTGGATCTATGGACGTAAAGAAGAATGTCACAGCCATAGCTCTCTTGTTTCAATCTATTTCCGAAGAACTCATCTTGCAAATCGAAGATCAAGATACAGCTAAAGTGTTTTGGGATGCTATTAAATCACGGTATCAAGGAGCTGATCGTGTGAAGGAAGCAAGGTTACAAACTCTATTAGCGGATCCAGAAAGATTGACGATGAGTGACGAAGACACGGTTAATGAATTTGCGGGAAATATTTCCGGAATTGCAGCTCAATCGGCCTCAGTTGGAGAATCTATTAGTGAAACAAGACTTGTCAAGAAATTTCTTAATTGATTACCGGGGGAAAAGGATATTCACATTGTGGCTTCTCTAGAACAAGTGTTAGACCTTAAGACAACAAGGTTTGAAGAGATAATCGGGAGATTAGCCTAATCTATAAATAAGAGTTTTGGGGACAGTTGTTCCTTAAGATTTGTGAAATTATTTTGGTTAAGTTTTGAGCAAGTTTCTAAATCAATAAAGAATACTAAGTTCTTTAAAAGTCTTTTGCAAATCTCGCTTTTAGATAACTCTTTTAGAGTTGATGCAATAGGCCAAAGTGGTGGCTTATGGTTATTATGGAAATTACGGATTGGAGATGTTGATATTCTACACTCTTCCAATTAGTTTATCCTTGCACGAATCAATACGCAAGGAGATATGTTACACATTTTTGTTGTATATGCAGCTCTTACAGTAAGTAGAAGGGAGTACCTTGTGGCATGAACTAAGCATGATCATGCCAGATATTACTGAACGTATCACTGGTAGTGATTTCAACTCCATTATTAGTTTAGACGAATGAACCGGCGGAATTGGTTGCCTATCACCATACTCTTCAGCTTTTGTAAATTAGCTAAACAGTATGTCACTTGTTGATATGATATTCAAAAGAATTCGATTCAGATGGAAAAGAGGCAAAGTGGAGCATAACTTTATTACGGAAAGACTCGATAGATCATTGTTGTTGTGAATTTCCTTTACCTTAAGTTGCTTCTACCGCAAGACAACTAAGAAATTTGTTGTTTGTTTGTAGATGCAAGGATCATGTACGAGTTCCTGTGATCAACAAGCTCAAGAGCTTGCTGTCTTCTATTAGATGTGATTCAAAACAGAAGGGAATACAACCAATAAAAAGAACCGAAAAGAAAACCCTCTTAATGCTCTCACACATCTCTCATACATGGACCGAACAGATATATAGCCAAGAAACAGTAAAGGTATGTTTCTTCCCTGATGTCATGGTCCAAACAATGATGAAACCTATTCTGAACATTCTGGTCCTTGATCAGTTTGACTCTGAATTTGCTGCAGGTTCTGCAAAACAACAAAGGAGCAGAAGAAGGCATGATGGGCTTCAGAAGAACAGCACAGACCCTGATAAATGTGGATCAGATACGGTCCAAGTCTGCACAAGCCCACAATAAACTCCATCTCAGACATGGGCCATCTGATGGATCGAAGCAAGATGATGTTGGGCCAATCGTCATGGACCGAAACGAGATAATATTGGGCCTGACTTCTTCGGCCCTTGATCCATTTCAAAATTAGGCTTATCACTCAAACGCCAAAAGAACCTTTCATCTTCTTCATTCTTCTTCTACACTCTTCTGTCTTTTTCGATTTTTCTCTCTACCTTCTCACCGGAGAAAATGGAGGATTTCATCCATTCTTCTCCACCAAAAGAACTTTCTAAAAAAAATCCTTTTATCTTCATGAAACCCCTTTCCAGAACCCATTACTGATAGAAAACTTATGTTCTGTCATCAGATAAAGACTCGTCGATCTCAACGGAAACAAAACCCCAAGAAGATCCTTCGAGACTTTCGACACAACCATCGGAGAAATCATACAACCTCTCGATTCCTCAAGTCCATCGAGGTAACTATCCGACCCAAAGCTCTATCTGACCCTTTTATCTTTTCAGATTCACCGAAGACTCCATCTGACCCTCCGATACCTCCAACTCAACCATCAGAGACCATGCAACCCTTCGACTTCCTGGATCTAACAAGGTACGTATCTGATCCCTTGACTTCTTAAATCCCAAAAAAAAACGTTGCCTGACGTTATTAATCTTTCAGATTCACCGAAGACCTCATCTGACCCTTCGATACCTCCAACTTAACCATCGGAGACCATGCAACCCTTCGACTTCCTGGATCTAACAAGGTACGTATCTCACTCCTTCAACTTCCTAGATCCATTTAAAAAAAACGTTGCCTAACTTATTGTCTTTTCAGATCCACTGAAGAATCTATATGACCCTCCGATACCTCCGATTCAACCATCGGAGACCTTCTGACTTTACCGCCAAAAGAACTTGGTGCTTCTCCTTCTCAGAAGCTTGCATGCATCAGTTTATCCCCAGAAAATCCAGAGCCTCTTCAAATTTCCGAATCGGCACTGATTTGGTAAGTATATCTGCTGGGTTTTCTGATGTTTTAACCTTTTGAACTTTGATTATTTTTTCTTCTAATAAGTCTGACAAAACTTATTCTTATTTCCATATGCTTCGTCCTTTCGTGGAAAACACTATTTTTGGCCAAACAAATGGCGCTCTGGGAGTCTGAACCAATCTCAACGTGGTCTTGACAAAAGCCGAATTCTGAGGTAATCCCTTTTAGCCATATGGCTTCTTTACACGCTTTGACTAAAGCCATATACTCTGCCTCTGTTGTTGACAAAGCTACCACATTTTTACGTCCATCTGCTCTAATTCCATGTTCTGATTAACCACCATTGAGAATGTCAGTCTTATAGTAATGTGCTTAACCACTGGAGAGAAAACCTCATTATAATCAATCCCTTCTATCTGTTTAAAACCTTTTGCAACTAGCCTTGCTTTGAATCTAGGTTTCTCCACCTCTGGAATTCCCGGCTTTAGTTTGAAAACCCATTTGCAACCAATTGTCCTCTGTGCTTCTGTCCTAGGTACAATATCCCAGGTTCCACTTTTCTTCAAAGAATTCATTTCTTCCTTCATTGCCTCTATCCACATATCTTTGTGTTGATTAGTCATAGCTTCTTCATAGGTTCTTGGCTCTTCCTCATTCATCATATGTGACACACTTAAAGCATACATTGCCACATTTGCCTCTATGAATCTGCTTGGTTTTCTAGTGACTCTTCTATCTCTGTCTCTAGCTAGCAAATAGTCGTTATAGGATTCTGTTTCTGCTTGTTCATCTTGATCTTGTTGATCATTGATGTCATTCTGAGCAGAAATATCAGTTCCCAAATCCTGACCATCATTCTGAGTTGAACCACCAGATTCAGTAATCTGTTCTTCCTCATCTTCTGGCAATAAGAAAGTAACTCTTCTAGATTTACGATCTTGAACCTTCTGTAAATCATCATTAGTTGACTTGTCAACATCCTTATATATCATTGATTCATTGAATACAACATCTCTGCTTATCACGCATTTCTTAGCCTCCAAACTCCAAATCCTATAACCTTTCACACCTTGCGGATATCCTAAGAAAATCCCTTTCTTGGCTCTAGGCTTCAGCTTTCCTTGGTCAATGTGAAAGTATGCCAAACATCCAAAACGTTTCATATATGAATAATTCGGCTCTTTTCCTGACCATAGTTGTTCTGGAACTTGATAGTTTATAGACTTTGAAGGTATTCTATTCAATATGTAGACCACAGTGGATGTAGCCTCAGCCCAGTATGCTTCTGACAAGTCCGTTTCACTTAGAAAACTCCTCACCTTCTCGAGTATGGTTCTGTTCAGTCTCTCCGCAACTCCATTCTGTTGCGGAGTACAGGGGCATGTCTTGTGTCTTAGGATGCCATTTTCTTTGCAGTGATCATCAAAGAATCTATTGCAATATTCCAAACCATTGGCAGTTCTTAGAGCCTTCAGCTTTCTTCCACTCTGGTTCTCTGTGAGGGTCTTCCATTCAACAAATTTGCTGTAGGCCTCGTCCTTTGTTTTCAGAAAATATACCCACACTTTTCTACTAAAATCATCTACAAAAGACATGTAGTATTGACTCTTAGCCAGAGTAGGTGTCACATTTGGTGAACCCCAAAGATCAGAGTGAATATAGTCCAGTGGTCCTTTTGACATGTGTAATCCTTTGTTGAAGGATATTCTGTGTGATTTTCCAAAAATACAAGGTTCACAGTCCCTAAAATCCTTCGGCAAATCAACATGAATGAAAACCTTCTTGACCAATGCTTGCATATTGCGACTGCTCATATGACCTAGTCTGCTATGCCAAATTTCCACTGAACACCCTGATCCTTTTACTGCATTACACTCATATACCTTTGCTTTTCCATTTAAGAAATATAAGGTATTCTTGTAATCGGCTGTCATGACAACCTTTCCTTTCTTCAGTACCTTCATCTTATAATCCCGAGACTGATACCAGCATTCCAAAGTTTCTAGTTGCCCCAATGATATGAGATTTCTTCTTGCAGTAGGTGTGTATCTTACTTGAGTCAGAATGAATGTGGATCCGTCATCATTCACAAAACTCACTTTACCAATCCCTTTAACCTCACAGAAACTGTCATTACCCATTAGTACCTTTCCACCATCCACATCTTCTAGATCGAACATTAGGTCTTTGTTAGATGTTATGTGATATGAACACCCTGAGTCTAATATCCACTCATCTTCATGTGAAGAACTTGTGGCCACTAGCATTTCTGGTTCTGTATACTCTGCTCTACATACACTTGCTTCTGCTGTGTCTCCTTTTGTGTTTGCTTTTCTCTTAGGACAGTCTCTCTTAAAATGCCCTTCAGCACCACAAGCCCAACAAGATCTTCCTTTTGGTTTTGATTTAGATCTGCGCTTACTGTCACTTCTACTGTCCTTAGACTGTCCTCTTTTTTCTTTTCTTCCTCGAGACTGAACCACCAACCCTTCTGAAACTGAATGAAGTTTATACACTCCTTTCTCTATTAGCTTCATCTCAATAGAGTATGCGGAGCTTATAATGTCCTTTTGAGTTATGATTTCCTTTCCCACACTGTATTTCAGAGTATGAACCAAATTCTCAAATTGCTTAGGTAGACTATTCATCAATATAGCAGCTTTATCTTCTTCACCAATATCAACATGGACACTAGATAAATCTGATATTAATCTGTTGAAAACATCGGGATTCTTGTCCAGATTCTTTCCAGAATCCATTTTAAAACTATAAAACTTCTGCTTAAGATTGAATCTATGTGGTAAAGTCTTTACCTGGTACTCAGCTTCTAAAGCGATCCACATTTCATAGGCAGTTTTTTCTTTCTTGACTTTCCTTAGGACACTGTCCGAGAGACTGGTACCATTAAGATTTTTAGCTCTTCTGTCCTTGTCTTTGAACTTTGGATCTGCTTTAACTTCCATGAAAAGTTGTTCTGGAGACTTTCTTGAAGGTCCAGCTGCAGCATCTTTCACCTCTTTACCATCCTTTACAACTTTTTCAACTTTTTCTTCCTTTGAATCGTAACCATCTTCCTCTGCTAGATATATAGGCAACAAAGGAGAGTCTAGACCAAGAATCTCAAGCTGAGCCAACATCTTGAACTTCCACAGAGAAAAATCTCCGTCTCCATTAAATTCCTTGACCTCAAACCTTCCCAGAGTTGGCTCCATACCGTCAACCTGAGGAGCTCTTATACCACTTGTTGTGAATTTCCTTTACCTTAAGTTGCTTCTACCGCAAGATAACTAAGAAATTTGTTGTTTGTTTGTAGATGCAAGGATCATGTACGAGTTCCTGTGATCAATGGTGACCACAATACATCTCGGCAAGCTCAAGAGCTTGCTGTCTTCTATTAGATGTGATTCAAAACAGAAGGGAATACAACCAAGAGAAAGAACCGAAAAGAAAACCCTCTTAATGCTCTCACACATCTCTCATACATGGACCGAACATATATATAGCCAAGAAACAGTAAAGGTATGTTTCTTCCCTGATGTCATGGTCCAAACAATGATGAAACCTATTCTGAATATTCTGGTCCTTGATCAGTTTGACTCTGAATTTGCTGCAGGTTCTGCAAAACAACAAAGGAGCAGAAGAAGGCATGATGGGCTTCAGAAGAACAGCACATGCCCTGATAAATGTGGATCAGATACGGCCCAAGTCTGCACAAGCCCACGATAATTGTGTTGTTCACAATATTGCCTCAAGTGGCATGAGGCTACTGTCACCCACATTGCTTTCTTACATTCGGACCGTTCACCTCTCTTTGAGCAGCTTTGTTCGGATACTAGTTCCAACGCGAGATAAAGACCTTTCAGATTTGAAGCAGCATGTCTTATTCACCATGGTTTTAAACAAGTGATTGATATATCTTGGAATAGAGCCCTTCGTAAATTGAAAAATACTCTCAAAAAGTGAAATCGTGAGGTATTTGGAGATATATATAAACGCAAGGATTTAGGCTCTTCGTGAAATTGCAGAGGTGCAACTTGCTCCAAATAATGTGTTACTTGAGAAGAAAGATTCTTTATTGAAAGAACTTGACTTGATTCTAGAACAAAAGGAAGTTTTGTGGTAACATAAATCAAGAAAGAAGTGGGTGGCTTTTGGTGATCGTAACACTAAATTTTTTCACACATCTACCATTGTTAGAAGACGTCGAAATAAATAGAGCTACTCAAAGATGATGTCCGTCAATGGGTGTCGGATCCAAATGAATTAGCGAGCTTCCTCCCGCGTCGAATGAGTTTTGGTAATATTGTTGTGATACAAGAAGTTGTTTACTTTGTGCATCGAAAGGTAGAAAGCGTTGGATGCTTCTAACTGTGGATCTTGAGACTTTCTTGAAGATTCTCTTAGGGCAATATTAGGTGGGACTTTTAAAGGCTATCATCGTTAACGTTAATATTAAGTTATTATACCATTAAGTTGTTATTTACTTGTACGTAACATCTTTGTTATTAAGTTCACCTCCTCGTATAAATACCTTACACATGTGATTAATAAAAAACAACACTTTTATGTTATGTAATGGTATCAAAGCCATGTTTCTCTGACTAATCTTTCTTTTCTACTACTTTATATATTGCCGCCGTCGTCCTTTTCTTGGGCCACCGCCGCAATCGTTGTTTCTAACTTTACACCATGAGTACGACATTTACTACATATGCTTCTCTGATTCCTTCCTCTACAAGCAATGATGTTGTTTCTTCATCTCTCTATGCTCTTCATCCCTCCGATAATCCGGGTTGTCTCATCACGCCTGTTACTTTGTCTGAACACAACTACTCAGAATAGGCTACCGAATTTTGGAATTCTTTTCAACCCAAAAAGAAGATCGGTCTCATTGATGGTTCGATCAACAAGCCTACAACTCAGCCCGATCTCATGCGTTGGACTGCCGTAAACTCCATGATCGTTGGCTGGATCTGTACTTCTATCGATTATAAACTTCGATTTACTATTTCTCATGTTCCCGATGCCTATATATTGTGGGAATCCTTGAAGGTACGTTTCTCTGTCAAAAATGGTGTCCGAAAGCACCTTCTCAATGATGAAATCACCAATTGCAAACAAAATGGACAATCACTACTTGAATTCTATGGTCATTTGACAAAGCTATGGGAAGAATACAACGGCATCTCTCCTGCTTGCACATGTATCTACGCAGCCTCTGCTATGCTCGAGAAGGAACATGAAGATGCTCGTGTCCATCGTTTCCTTTTTGGTCTTGATGAGGCACGGTTCAGTTCCATACGTTCTTAGATAATTGATGAAGATCCTCTTCCTCCACTCAACTTCGTTTACTTGCGTGTCATCCGCGAAGAGCAACATGTTCTTACTATACGCTCTAAGAGCTCCAGACTGATGATATCGGGTTTGCTGCTAGATCGGATCCCGGAAATTTACTTGTTGCTGTCTCTTCTCCTCCTCGTAGCTGTGATCCGAACAGATTTTGCACTCATTGGAACCGTAAGGGTCATGACCATACCGAATGTTTTGCTGTTCATAGCTATCCTGAGTGGTGGTACGAGCAACAACAACAACGCTCCTCTTCACAGCCTCCTCACGGTCGTGGTCGGTCTTCTCAGCCTCGCGGTCGTGGTGGTCCGCAAATGCTTCTCGTCTGTCTCCTAATGATCCATCCTCCTCTACAACTTTGACTGATCAGCTTACTACCTTGATCAACCTACTCCAAAGCCATCAATCTCAGCTTCCATCGGAACGTGTCTCTGGTAAAACTGAATTTTCTAATGTTATTTTAGATATTGGTGCCTCTCACCATATGATAGGAAATCTCAATCTTTTTCGGGATGTCTGAGATATATCTTCATCCTCTGTCACTTTTCTTGATGGTCGACGGGCTCGGGCTGTGCAATCTGGAATTCTCTTTTAAAATTCCCAATATTCATTGTCGAATGTCCTTTATGTTCCCGATTTCACCTGCACGCTTATCTCCGTTTCCAATCTTCTAAAAGAAATGGGTGGTACTACCATTTTTACTGATACACTTTGTGTTTTACAGGACCGTTTCACGAGGACTCTGATTGGAGTAGGTGACAAGAGGGAGGGCGTGTATTATTTCAAGGGTGTTCTGTTGCTCGGGTTCCATATTTTGCACATGCGATTTTGTCTCCTTCAGAACTTTGGCACCGTCGTCTTGGACATCCTCATTCTGCTGTTTTGTCTAATTTACCAGCTTTCGAATTTACCAAAGATGTTTCTAAACACATCTCTCACTGTGATACCTGTTTTTGAGCAAAACAAACACGTGATGTTTTTACTAAAATTTTTGATAAAGCCTATGCACCATTTGCTTTAATCCATTGTGATGTCGGGGGTCCTTACCGCACACATTCTTCGTGTGGTGCTGCTTATTTTCTCACCATTATTAATGATTATTCCTGTACAGTATGGGTCTACTTACTACTTAAAAAATTGGAAGTTGCGGGTCTTCTTAAAAACTTCTTTTCTATGAGTGAGACAGAGTTTCATAAACCGGTCTAATCAATTCGCACTGAAAACGGCAGTGAGTTCATGGTCCTCTCCTCGTTTTTTTGCGAGCATGGTATTCTTCATCAAACCTCCTGCATTGACACTTCTCAACAGAATGGTCGTGTAGAACGCAAGCACCGCCAGCTCCTGAATGTTGCTCGTGCATGTTTATTACAAGTGAATCTCCCAGTTGATTTTCGGGGAGAGAGTGTCTTAACAGCTGTTCATCACATAAACCACACCCCTACTCTGGTTCTCAACGGCAAGACTCCCTACGAGATGCTTCATGGTACACCTCTATCTTATCGTTCTCTTCGCATCTTTGGTTGTCTTTGTTATGCTTATCTTATGCGGCCGACATTAACTTGGCTCCTTTATGCGATGCACCGTCATCCCTTATCCCAATTTCTTCTCCTCCTCCATCAGCTTACGCTCCTCCGGTTCTTGTCTTACCTGGAAATCATGTGGTGCCAGTCACCTCCCTTACGGTATCTAGTCCATCTTCGCCTGTTTGTGATTCATATTCTAGCAGTGTCTTTCCTATGTCTCCTTCACCCGAGTCTAATGCGTCCTCTCCCGGTATTCCAGAACTTCAGGTCGTGGATAACGTACTAAGACGCCTTCTGCTTAGAGACTACGTCTTGCCTCGTTCTTCGTAAATAATACACTCTCCTTCTCTCACTTCATCTTCTTCTTCAGATCCTTGTCTCTCGGTTCCAGGTAATTCCCTATACCCTATGTCTGATTATCTCTTTGATGAATGCTTCTCTTATGGCCATAAATTATTCCTTGCAGCGGTCCTCACACATGTGGAACCCGCTTCTTACAACCAAGATGTTCATGACAAGGTTTGGAAAGCTTCAATGCAAGACGAGATTAAGGCGCTGGAGGATAATCACACATGGCATATCACCACTTTACCTCCTGGAAAACGGGCACTCAGCAGCAAATGGGTATTCACACTCAAGTATCACTCTGATGGTCGTCTTCCTCGACACAAATCTCGTCTTGTGGCCCTCGGAAATTGACAAATAGAAGGGTTGGACTATACGAATACGTTTGCACCCGTTGCACAGCCTACCACAGATAGTCTCATGTTTCAACTTGCTTCAGCTAAAAAATGGAAGGTCCACCAGATGGATGTCCATAACGCTCTCCTTCATGGCGATTTAAAAGAAGAAGTCTACACGGAGCTTCCTCCCGGTTTTCACACATCAGATCCATCTGTTGTCTGTCTCCTCAAGAAGTCTCTCTATGGTCTTAAACACGCTTCTCGTTGTTGGTTTGCTAAACTCCACATTGCCCTACTCACCTATGGCTTTGTTCAACGCAAAGCTGACTATCCGCTCTTCTCTTATACTCACAGTACGGTTCGTCTTCACATACTCATCTACATGGATGATTTTATTGTTGCCGGGAATGATCTCTCTACTATTCACAAGTTCAAGAACTACTTGCATCGTTGTTTTCACATGAAAGATTTGGGGAAGCTGAAATACTTTCTCGGCATTAAGGTTGCTCGAAATTCTTTGGGTATTTTTCCCTCTCAAGGAAAATACACTCTTTACATCATTGCTGAAACTGGTATACTGTGTTGCAAGCCTGTCTTTGTTCCCACCGAGCTGAATCACAAACTTTCTCTAACCATTGGCGCCCCAATATCTAATCTCAAAGCCTATCGACGCTTGATTGGTAGTTTGATTTATCTTACTTTCACTCGTCCTGAACTTTGCTATATCGTCCAGATTTTGTCCTAGTTCATGCATTGCCCTCTTCACGAGCATTGGCATGTTGCTCTCCGCGTGGTTCATTAGTTGAAAGGGTGTTCTGGTCGGGCTATTCTTCTTCGTGCTGACTCTTCTCTCTAAGTTAGGGCATTCTGCGATTCTGACTAGGCTGCATGTCCCCTTTCTCGACGGTCTCTCTTTGCATACATCATTCTGCTTGCATCCTCTCCAATTTCCTGGAAGACGAAGAAACAACATACTGTCTCTATGTCTTCTGCTGAAGCTGAGTACCGCTCCATATCATTTACTCTCCGTGAGTTGAAGTGGGTCAAACAGCTTCTCTCGTCATTCGGTACCACGCATTCAGCGCCCTTGACGCTATATTGTGACAGTATATCTGCTTTGCATATCGCTGCTAACCCCGTTTTTCACGAACGGACTAAACGTGTGTAGGTTGATTGTCATCTTGTACGTGATGATATCGACGACAGTATTCTACAAACAGTTCATATCTCCACCAAAGAACAACCGGCGAATCTTCTCACTAAAGCTTTGCCTTCTACTACTTTTACTTATCTTCTGTCCAAGTTGGGGATTTAAGATGTTTCTCCGCCAACCTGCGGGAGGGTAAAGGCAATATAACGTAAACATTGTTAATGTTAATATTAAGTTATTATATTTATTTACATATATATATATAACATTTTTGTTATTAAGTTCACCTCCTTGTATAAATACTTTACACATGTGATGAATAAAGAACAACATACTTTTATGTTATTTTGACTTTTTTGAAGATTTTCTTTGGGCAGCTATGTTACCAAATAAATAGATTAATTAAATCATTAAATGCTTCGTGGGTCCAGAGATGAGAGTATTATGGAATGGTGAAGTGAGTGAAAGTTTCAGCCCATCAAGAGGACTCTGGCAAGGAAATACATTGTCTCTGTACATGTTTGCGAACTTTCTTTAATCAGGGATCAGTGATTTTCACCCTCTATCTGTGTGTGCAATAGTTTTTATTCAAAGACTAGATTATCTAAATTACTCATGTGTATAGAGAAAGTAGTGACCTAGCATATGCTTTCCAGAACGGAATTATGATTGTCGTTTTTTTTGGGCTAAAAATTCAATAAAAAATCTGAAAGGATTACAGCTGGGCTTCAGTGGTGGCCCATTTTGCAATACAATCTGCATATTGATTGTCCAATCTCTTGACATAACAAAACAAACACGAAGAAAAATTGATCGATAGAGCAAAGATATCCTGTGAAGATCTTTGATCAGTTGGAGGGAGTCCGAATTGAAAATCACTTTTGCAATCCCGAGCTCGTTCGCTTGATGAAGCTTCACTCCATCGACGACCTTCGGGGTCTTGAAACCACCATCCCAGTCCTGCTAATTTCCTTTGTTCGATCCATGAAGCATCAGAGAAACATTGATGATGGTCTGGTGGTGGTTAGGAATTAATCTCCAATCGTGAAAGTTAGGTTGGTGGTTGAGCATTTATCCACTCCCTTGCTTCTTTCTGATCTTTTTCCTGTCGGAGGTAAACATTCTAGACTTCGGGCTTTGTGAATCGCTGTGTGAATATCCATCTCTGTGTCTTGATTTCATGCTTCCTTAAGGGGAACTTTTTCCCAGACTTCTCGGGAATAGCTACAGTGGAGAAAGATGAGCTCATTTGATTTTAATTCACCATATCTCTTAGAAGGAGTGTGAGTCTGTTGAAAAGTGATTCAAATTACAATCAATGATTTCAGTTACATGTTTTGCTAGTTTTTATTTCTAATCAATTGGGGGTTTCAGTTTTTACTTTTAATTATAGGACATAATGAGTTCATGGGTGTAGTGGGTGCTGTTACATTTTTGTTTCTTATAACTTCATGTTGTCTCTTTCATTTTCGATTATCAGAGAATACAAGATTTTAAGCAAAACTTTCTTTGTGTTCTCTGTTCTTTTTTTTACTCTGTCTCTTCTAGTGTTTTGTCTCGTAACAACATTGTGGTATCAGAGCTACGGCAGCCAATAGATCGAATCAGCAAGGTACGGTTTCGATATTTAAAGGTGAAAAATATCACCTTTGGAGTCTCAAGATGAAGACGATGTTCAGATCTCAAGAAAGTTGGGATTTGGTGGAAAATGGATTTGAAGATGCAAATCTTGCGAAACCTGATCAGCAGTTACGAGAGAGACGCAAGAAGGATGCAAAGGCGCTGTTTTGGATTCAGACGGCTTTGGAGGATGATATCTTGTCTCAGATCTCAGCGGTGAATACATCTCACGAAGCCTGAAAAATTTTGAAGCATGAGTACATGGGAGACAAGAAGGCGGTCGCTGTCAAGTTACAGACTCTTCGTCATCAATTTGAAACGCTTTTGATGAAGGAGAATGAGACGATGCAAGAATATTTGGCGAGAGTTTCTGCTGTTGTCAACCAAATGAAGTCTTATGGTGAATTCTTGTCAAATGAAATTGCTGTGAGTAAAGTTCTTAGGAGCTTAACTCCAAAGTTTGAATGTGGTACCTGCAATCATGGAGGCAAATGATATGAGTACATATACCTTTGACACCATGATGAGCTCGTTGATTGGTCATGAGGATCGTCTTGGTAATAAGACTGAGAAAAGTGAAGCAAAAGCTTTTCAAATGAAGGGAGAGTACTCTGGTCAGAAGAATGGCAGCAGCTCTAGAGCTGTAGGTAGAGGACGAGGCAGATCGGGAGGTCGTGGAGACCATGGAAGAGGCAGAAGAAGAGGTTATTATGATAACTCAAGAGGTACCAACAAAAGTGACATTCAATGTCATTATTGCAGGAAGTATGGTCATAAGCAGGCCGATTGTTGGAAAAGGCAGAAAGAAGAAAAGCATGCTAGCTTTGTTGAGCAAGAAGATGAGCAGCCTCGACTTTTTATGGCATTTAAAAGTGAGGAAACGTCCAAATCTGTGTGGTATTTGGATAGTGGTTGTTCAAATCACATGACGGGAACCAAATCTTTGTTCAAAGAGTTAGATGAGTCCTACAAGCTTAATGTGAAACTTGGAAATGACAAAGAAGTTCAAGTTGAAGGTAGAGGAGTCGTGGCTATCCAGAATGGTCATGGTAATCTCAAACTCATCTATAATGTGTATTACATTCTCGATCTAGCACATAATTTGCTGAGTATTGGTCAAATCGTGGAGAACAATTGTTCTGTTTTTTTTATGAGGGTGTATGTATCATCAAGGATAAGAAATCTGGTCTCATGTTGGCAGTGGTGAAGAAGGCATCAAACAATCTATTTCCATTGAAAATGTCTTCTGTTGAAACAAGTGCTTTGGTCGCTAAAGTTTCTGATATTTCAAAGTTGTGGCATTTGCGGTATGGTCATCTACATGAGAATGGGTTAAGGGTGCTCAATCAAAAGGATATGGTTGTTGGCTTACCAAAGATTGATGCTCTTAAGTTGTGTGAAGGCTGCATATATGGGAAACAAACTCGCAGGTCGTTTCCAGTAGGAAAAGCCAGGAGAGCAACTCAATGTCTTGAGATTGTTCATGCTGATTTATGTGGTCCGATGCAGACCGCATCTCTTGGAGGCAGCAAGTATTTTCTGATACTGACAGATGATTACAGCAGGATGAGCTGGGTGTATTTTCTTGAATCGAAAGGAGAAGCGTTCGAGATGTTCAAGAAGTTCAAGGCTCTTTTGGAGAAACAAAGTGAGCAGCAAGTTAAGGTGTTACGAACTGACAGAGGAGGAGAGTTTACATCTACTGAGTTCAATCAATTTTGTGAGAAAGAAGGGATACACCATGATCTTACTATAGCTTACACACCAGAGCAAAATGGTGTAGCGGAAAGGAAGAACATAACTGTAGTGGAGATGGCTAGAAGCATGTTAAAATAGAAGAATCTACCTAATCAGTTTTGGACAGAAAGTGTGAGGACAACAGTGTACTTGTTGAACATATCTCCTACAAGAGTAGTCTTAAACAGAACACCATATGAAGCTTGGTGTGGCAGGAAACCTGGGCTGAGTCATTTAAGAGTTTTTGGCAGTGTTTGCTACTCTCTTATAGATGTTCATAACAGGAAGAAGCTTGATGAAAAATCTGAGAAATGCATTTTTCTTGGATATTGTTCACAATCTAAAGGTAATAGATTGTACAATCATGTGAGTGGGAAGATTGTTGAGAGCAGAAATGTTACCTTTGATGAGGAAGCGGTTTGGACTTGGCGTGAAGGTGGAAATGGTGAGCTTGTTGAAATTTCCGTTGACAACATTGATGAACAAGAAGAGAGTCAAAATCCAGCACACTCTGTAGCTAATACACAAGCAAGCTCAGCGCCTAGCTCACCTAGAGTTAATCGGGCAAGTGATGGAGAAGGAAATTCAAGCACAAGTCCACCTCAAAAATTCAGATCACTGCGAGAAATTGATGAGGAACGACATGCATTTTTTAGTGCTGATCCAATGACAGTTAATGAAGTAGAAAAGAATGAAGAATGACGAAAAGCGATGGAAGAGGAGATCGCTTCTATAGAGAAGAATCAAACATGGCAGCTGGTTGAGCTTCCTGATGATAAACATTCTATTGGTGTGAAGTGGGTGTTTAAAACTAAGTATCATGTAGATGGCAGCATTCAAAATTCAAGGCAAGGCTGGTGGTTAAGGGGTATGCACAAGAATATGGAGTGGATTATGAAGATACTTTCTCTCCGGTAGCAAGGTTTGACACTGTAAGAATTCTTCTTGCCTTAGGAGCTTATATGCGTTGGCCAATATACCAGTTTGATGTTAAGTCAGCTTTCTTGAATGGTGAGCTACTTGAAGAGGTTTATGTTGATCAGCTGAAGGTTTTGTAGTTTATGGCAAAGAGGGTTTCGTCTACAGGTTGTATAAGGCTCTTTATGGGCTTAAACAAGCTCCCAGAGCTTGGTACAACAAGATTGATTCTTTCTTTGCAGATTCTGGCTTTGAAAGAAGCAAAAGTGAGCCTACTTTCTACATAAAGAAGCAAGGTGAATTAGATATCCTTGTTGTGTGTTTATATGTAGATGATATGATTTACATGGGTTCTAGTGCTTCACTTATTGCTAAGTTCAAAGCTAGTATGATGGAGAAGTTTGAAATGACAGATCTTGGGTTGTTGTATTTTTTCCTTGGTCTTGAGGTTAAGCAAGTGGAAGATGGGATTTTTGTGTCTCAACATAAGTATGCTTGTGACTTGCTTAAAAGGTTTGACATGACATGTTGCAATGCTGTAGAAATTCCTATGAATGTCAATGAGAAGCTGCAAATGGACGATGGAACAATGAGTGCAGATGCAACAAAATTCAGGAGTTTAGTTGGAGGTCTTATCTATCTAACTCACACAAAACCATATATTTGTTTTGCTGTGAGTGCAATTTCTAGGTTCATGCACAATCCGACCAAGCATCACTTTGGAGCAGCAAAGAGGTTGTTGAGATATATTGCAGGAACAGCAGACTATGGCTTATGGTACAACTCAGTTTCAGAATTTGAATTAGTTGGATTCACAGACAGCGATTGGGCAGGCTGTGTGGAAGATAGAAAAAGTACCTCAGAACATGTTTTCAATCTAGGTTCTGGAGCAGTTTGTTGGAGTTCAAAGAAGCAGAGAGTGACAGCTTTATCATCATAAGAAGCTGAGTATACAACAGCTACTGCAGCAGCATGTCATGTAGTTTGGTTAAGAAGAATTTTGGAAGACATCAAGCAAGAACAAGTGAAGGCAACAACAATTTTCTATGACAACAAGGCAACTATAGCAATGACCAAGAATCCAGCATATCATGGAAGAACAAAGCATATATCCATCAAGGTCCACTTCATCAGAGACTTGGTTAGTGAAGGGTCAATTGTTTTGGAGCATTGCAGCACAAACGAGCAGAGTGCAGATGTTCTTACAAAAGCATTATCGAAGAACAAGTTTGACTACTTCAGAAGTAAGCTTGGAGTGTGCAAGTTTGAATCAAGGGAGAGTGTTGAAAAGTGATTCAAATTACAATCAATGATTTCAGTTACATGTTTTGCTAGTTTTTATTTCTAATCAATTGGGGGTTTCAGTTTTTACTTTTAATTATAAGACATAATGAGTTCATTGGTGTAGTGGGTGCTGTTACATTTTTGTTTCTTATAACTTCATGTTGTCTCTTTCATTTTCGATTATCAGAGAATAAAAGATTTTAAGCAAAACTTTATTTGTGTTCTCTGTTCTTTTTTTTAATCAGTTTCTTCTAGTGTTTTGTCTCGTAACAACAGAGTCATTAAGTTCCTGGCAGCAAAGTTGCTTCTAATAGGTGGAGTGTTCTGAGCCATTTTCCACCTTTTATTTTTGGACTTGTTTTCCCACCCAAAATGTCTCGGTTCCAATTTAGAGATTTTTTTAACTCTACTGCTGTGAAATACCTAGATCTTGTTGAGTAGATGCGAGATTGGGTTTGTGTCCATATGAGCTTGTCCTTCTGGTCCATTTTGCTTGGTTTGATGCATAAACTTCATTTTCCCAATCAGGTATGTCGTTTCAATACTTCAATATCATAATTTGATGGAGATATATATGTAATATGATACTACTTGACCACTTTATGTTTACATCAAATACAAGCTTGCCGACTGCATGCTCTGAAATAAAAATTACCTATAAAGATTTTAAAAGTTTGAAATATAGGAATCATTGCCCCTTTATTCCCTCCACTAACGAATATTCATTTTTCAACGTACGACTCTTTCTCACTTTCTACTACAAATTAATATATATATATATATATATATATATATATATTACCACTTTATAAACTGTTTTTTTACGAGAGAACAAAACGTCTGATTCTTATTCCCTACTAGCCCTGGGTATTTTTCCTGAAAATTAGACCCGAATCCGATCCGAACCCGATCGCGTACATATAACCAAGTATTTCAGGTTTTGGGTCGGGTTTGGGTAAACTCCGAAACCCGAAATTGAACCGTAATTAATCGAAAATTATCAGCGTTGGTTTAGAATTTGGTACGGGTATATGATTAAATGTCTTGGTTTGGTATTGCGATTCGTCTTCTCTTGGACGTTTCACTTTCCCTTCTCTTCATTATACATCAAATCCGTCCATCAACTCGAGAAATCAGTCTCAGGTAGGCCTTTCTGATGTCTATTCTTGTGCGTTTTAACTTTATTTGTTGTTGTATCTTCGGTGAACATCGCGATTCGCGATTTAGGGTTTGTTTTTTTTTTTTTAGATTTCGTGTTGTTTTTGTTTTGATTTCTGTTTGATATCGTTTTAGATTGCATTTTAGATATGGTTTTGATTTATACTTTTGTGTTCGATTTAGGGATTTAGGGTTTTTTTAAAACAATTTCGATTTAGGTTTTTCGGGTTTTTAAAAAATCGATTTTGATTTAGGGATTTAGTGTTTTCATGATTTTTGAATTCGGTTTTTAATAAGATGTTTTTGATTTAGGGTTATCGAAATCGATTTATGGTTTTAAAAAATCGATTTCGATTTAGGGATTTAGGGTTTCATGTTTTTATGTTTTCGATTTAGGGTTCTCAAATCGATTTAGGGTTTCATAAAATAAAATTCGATTTAGGATTTTAGGGTTTCATGTTTTGCAATTTTCGATTTATGGTTCTAGAAATCGATTTAGGGTTTGTTGAATCAATTTCGATCATTTGCCTTTGCCGATTTTGTTGAGTTTTAGATCATTGTCCGATCGGATAAAAGTGAAGACCTGAACCCGAACCCGACCCAAAAAAGCGGTTTCGGGTTCGGTTCGGGTCGGGTTCGGGTCCGTTTTTATGTAATGTAATTGTTTGATTAGTATTTGTAATCAAACTTTTAGGGTCTGTTGGCTTATGTATTTGTATGATTTTGATGATGTGTTGTTGATATGTTCTAATGTTTGCTGCTTTTGTTTTCTCCAAATCTCTTAGGGTCAATCTAATAGGTTCTGTTTTAATTCAACTTAGAGATTGTATCATTCTATTAAGTATTTATAATCTGTTTTAATAGGTTATGTTTTAATTCAACTTAGAGATTGTATCATTCTAATAGTTTCTGTTAGGATCAATATCTTAGGGTCAATCTAAGTGTATGATTATATACTCATGTTATTCTATACATTGATTGTCATTGATTGTCATTAATCTTTCATTCTGTTTTCTGTTTTCTGTTTTAGATGGACTCTTCTGTGTCTCCACCTGAAAACATAATGATTGTCATTGCTAATTCGGAGGCTGAGATACCAAGTAGTGGATGTGGAGGACCTTTAGGGAAACGTACTGAAAATCCTGAGGAGTGTGGAGCAACATCACAGATAAAGAAACCTAAGAAGACACTAGAGACAAGATCGAATGTTTGGACATTCTTCACCCGAGTTAAGGATGACCGAAACAAATGTATATGTAACTACAGCGAGAAGGTCTTCGCATGTCCAACCAAGTCAGGGACTTCCAATCTTCAGAAGCATATTGGTGTGTGTAAGCAGTACAAGGCTTGGTTGGAGTCTCAAGCCAATCAGCAGCATGTCTTAAGCATGGATGGAGGTGTGAAGATAGCTAGAGTACCAGAGTCTGTCTTTAGACAAGCATCAAACGAGTTGATTGTAGGAGCAGAGTTGCCGTTGTCCTTCATTGAAAGTGCAGCTTGGAGACAATTTTGCCGAACGGTAAGTTATTTTAAGTTTCTATAAATCATTGCATACTTTGAATGTTTAATTGTTTACTAATTCACTGTGTGTCGAATGTTGGCAGATGAATCTCTATACACCTCATTCAAGGAGGACTGCTCAAAGGGACATTGTTAAGATGTATGAGGAGAGAAAGGCTAAGGTGAAGATGTGGTTTTTACAAAACAATCAAAGAGTATCTGTTACAACAAATATTTGGAAGTGCCAACCAACGGGTAAGTATCAGTTCGATTATTTGAAATTCAATTCGCATATGCTTATATTAGGTTTCAAAAAGTGACATCTTCTTAGGTTAGCTTAGGTTAGCTTAGGTTATCTTCAGTTATTTAAACTTCAATTCACATATATATAACTGATAGTATGCTTAGCTTATGTTAGATTCAGACAGTGACTTGAACTTCAATTTGCATATTTATAACTCTGGTTCAATTCACATTACATAACTTTGACAATATTTATATTTTTGTGTTTGATACATGTGCTTCTTACATGGTCGTCACAATCCACTACATCGATCTCACTTGGACACTTAAGAAGATGATCATCGGCTTCAAACCTGTAACCGATCACAAAGGTCAGACTATTGCTACTGTTCTTTTAGATTGTCTAGCTGAGTGGGGAATCAAGAGGGTTTTTTTCATTACAGTAGACAATGCAACAGCTAACACTTCGGCAATAAGGAAGTTTGAAAGTAGTTTTAAATTAGGTTAAGATGATGCATTTGTTTTGGGTGGTGAGATGCTACATATGAGATGTAGTGGACATATAATCAATTTGATTGTCAAGGATGGTTTAGCCGATATAGATGATAGTATCTGTGCAATTCGTAATGCTGTCACTTATCTTAGATCATCTACAAATAGGATGAAATCATTTGAGCTTAAGGTTGACTCTGGAAAAATGACTAGAGGTACATTACCACTAGATGTGAAAACTAGGTGGAATTCAACATATCTGATGTTGAAACAAGCTCTTAAATTTCGGGTTGCATTTGATAAAATGTTAGAGGAAGATAAACTGTACTGTGATTATTTCACAGAATTAGACAATGGGGAATTTAGAAAAGGACCTCCTAGATGTAGTGATTGGGACGAGGTTGAAAGGCTTCGTCGTTTTCTTGTGATTTTCTATAACTCAACTCTTATTGTCTCAGCCTCTACGTCTTTAAACTCTCATGACTCCTATGGTGAGATAGTCACCATAGCATCAAATCTGACTGATCTTATCACAGAAAAAGATAGTCAGCTGAGTAGGAAAGCTAGTGCGATGCTCTCTAAGTTTGAAAATTATTGGGATGGGCTGAAAAATATCAACAAGATGTTGATAGTGGCGACAGTATTTGATCCGAGAAAGAAAATGCAGTTTGCGAAGCTATGCTTCGAAACTTTACATGGGAAAGATTCTGTTGAAGCTAAGGAGATGAATGAGTCAGTCTTGATGGTTCTAAGGTCATTGTTTGCTGAGTATAGTGATAGGCATCATGGGAATACAAACGTTCAAACACAGTTTACCCAATCTCAGTCATCTCGGTCTATTGCATCTAGTTCTAGTCGTGAAAGGTCTTCAGATCAGATGGATGTATTTGATGATGGATTGGGGTATAAGAGGATTGATATTCGGTATAAAGAGATGATGAGTGAGAAAGGAGCAAGGGAAACCCGAGATGAGCTAGATACATATTTAAGAGATGATGTTGAGAGTTCTGAAAAGGTATATGGGACAGTATTTGACATACTCTCATGGTGGAAGGCTAACAGCTTTAAGTTCCCTGTACTCTCACATATTGCTCGAGATGTTTTTGCAATGCATGTGTCTTCGGTTGCATCTGAAAGTGCTTTTAGCACAAGTGGGCGTATTATAACTCCAACCAAAAGTTGTCTTTCCCACTTTACCGTTGAAGTATTGATGTGTTGTGAACAATGGATAAAACAAGACTTAAAAGGTGAAACTAAGGAACTCACAATTGGACAAATCCTTGCAGACATTGAAGAAGCTGACAATCTTGAAAGAGGTAAGTATGTTAATAGACTGATCTGTTTCAGAAGCATATTTGTCATATTATCATGCAATCTGTTTTTAAGAAACTGATCTATTTGTTTTTGACTCCAGAGTATACAAGGTCAATCACTAAAGAAGACTAGATAAAATGGTAAATGTCCTTTACTTAACTTGGTTTATGTAATGTCAACAATAACATATACTTTTATCTTTGCAGTAAACAACTTTGATCAAGACATGCTGTTTGTTGTTTGACAAGTTTTTATGTTAAGTTCTCGGACATGTTCACTTCTCAGATTTTAAGTTTAGTTCTCGAACATATTTTATGAATACTTGTTTAAGACTATATATTATCTTTGCATATTTTGTTTGTTGATGGTATGATTTTATCTTTGCATATTAAGGTTTGTTAATGAGAAATTTCATTGAATGTTAGTTAATTTTTGTAAATACCCGAACCGGACCCGAGCCAGACCCGAACTGAACCTGAAATTTTTATAATTTCGGGTATCAATCGGATCCTTAACAAAATATTAAACCTGACCCGAACCCGAAATATAGCGACCCGAACCCGACCCGAGTTTCAAAAATATCCGATCGGGTCCTCTATGCCTAAAACCGAAATACCCAAAACCCGAAAGACCCGACCCGATCGGGTCCGGGTACCCGAATGGCCAGGGCTATTCCCCACACATCAATCCCTAAAATTCCAAGAACCTAAAAAGCAATCCTTTGATTCTTTGATCCTCATTAACAAACAAAACTTCCATTGTTTTCACTTGCTTCACATCCAGACAAATCATGGCGTTTTCAGGTAAAGCTCACCACAAACTCGACGGCGAGAAACGAGAAACCACCGACGGTACACAATGGGTCATGGTCGGAGTCTCTTCACGTTGGCCACTAAAGCCTATTAATGTATCCTCCGGCAACGCAGTCACCAGAACAGAGGATCAAAATCAGAGTCCGACGACACCTACGGCTGTTTCGTTCACAATTCCAAGGGTTCCTCCGTGTCCAGCGGCACCAAAGAAACGCAAGCCGTCGTCGAAATGCAGTTACGGCTGCGAGGCTAGAGATTTCTTTTATCCACCGGACCTTGAAACCGTTTTTATTCAGAGACCTCCTTAAACTCTGTTTTTCATAACTCTTTGCTCTCTTTCTTCTTCTTTCTAAGTCTCTTTAGGGTTTTTAAGTTGTAGATAGATGATTAGTTTTTCTTTGTTTAGTCTTAATTCATGAATCTGGTACAGTACTTTACCTTAGCTTTGAACTAAATTTACTCGATTTAGTTTCTCTTGTATTAATGTTAGGACACTAATCAAAGTTAGTGAATATGAAGTGTTTCATGTTTTTGTACATTTGTGTCTACTCTTTCTGTAGAATCAGTTTATCCATATGAATTTTAGCTTTACTCATTTACAAATTTTCTGAATTTCTTGAACTGGTTACATTTATTTTTGAGTCAAAGATCTGTTTTTTTTTTTTGGAAATTTAAAGATCTGGTTATTTATATTCAATTCTTTTGCACTCCTAATTGGTCGATTTGGATAATCACAAAAATAATTTTGTGCTATACCAGTTCAATTATTAGTAAAAGAAGTATAGATTATCAAGACCTAGAAAAGAATTATGGCATTTGCAGTTCACAAATTTGGTTTTTGAGTACTTTCTTGTTGAATCAACTCATCATTGTATTAGTCTGGATTTACAAAGCAAATTCAATGTCACTTTTTCAGTCTGGTGTCATTGGATCACACAAAAATAAATAAAAACTATAGAATATGTTGTGGAATTTTGATGATAACAATCCCTACGATTCACAGATCAAAAGTTTGACATTTTATCTGTTTTTTTCTTACTTTTATCTCCTTCTGTTTAAACAAAAAAAGTCTTTACCAAATGAAGGAGTCTTTTTTATTTGTCTAGAAACTGAAATAACCTATCGACTCTTGTTATCTGTTCTATAATTGTTGGAAAACTTAAAGAATGCGAAAATCTCTCTTCCTATATATCCCAAGAAAAAAGATTTTTTTAGTTAATCAATTCGAAATAATTTTTTTTACTAAAGAGGTCAATTAGCCTTGAGTGCTATTTTTCTCCCAAGTTTTAATATCAAATCATTTTTTTGTTACCTATTTTCGTTGTCCATAATGACTCAGGCAGCCGGTACGGACGTTCTTTTCCTTTTAGTTTTCCTTTTTTCCTTTTTTCTTTCTTTCATTTAGAAGATATAAAACAGATTGATCTTAAACTCCTACAGATTTTTAGATCAGTATATGGACTCTATTCTTCCTCTAAGAATATAGTCCCTTCTTCCTTAGTTTGGGAGAGAAGAATAATCCAATATCTTGCAGATTTGGGTATGATAGTTTTAAAGCTTGATACCTTTGATCTAATGAGCTCATGCGTGTGTTCAACTGCTTTTGAGGTGACATACCATGAATATACTCTCGATTTTCAAAGTCGTGATCTCCATCTTTTGAATTTGGTGTATTACGTTTCTTGTATTGATCACTCAGATTTTAATTAATGGAAGCATGGTTAGTGACAAAAAAAAACTAGAAAGAATTTTATAATTTTATTTCTCATTGGATATTTTTTGGACAATTTTATAGCTAACATTTCTTAAGTTTAATTGATTAAGATGTTACGTATAGTTACGGTACAAAAGATTTGTCGTTTTAATATTTTTTTACTCGAACAATTATTTAGGTTGTTTATATTGAATATAACAAATAGTTAAGAAGACGAGTTCCTAGAGTGGACAATCCCAAGAGATGAAAGATCTCTTGTGCTTTGAAGAGATCTCCCACAAACAAATGTCTTTTGTTCCAAAACATGTCAGATCTAGGTTCCGATATAATGTCGATGTCTTATATGTGTCCTTATATGTATTCTATTATGTTAGATTTGTTGATGAAATAGATCCGATAGTCAGTCTAATATCCATGGGGAATGAAATCTCTTTCTGCGGTGACATTACAATCGCAGTTTTTGATTTTCTTTTGATCCTGGATAAGGCTATCTATGCAATAGATGAACCTTGTCTCGTATCCTGGATGAACACAAATCCAACAACGACATATTTGATTCATCGACCGTCTTGATTCATACTCAGATCCGAAGTAAATTCAATGAATCTATGAGCCATAATATCCTAGACTCTAAGGGCTTCAATATGCAGCTTGGAGTTTTGAGATTACTAAAACCATTTAAGGTTGATCACCGAAGTAGACCTAAATTACAGTCTTAAATCTTTTCTTTGAATTAATATTCCAATCACTAAGAGTTTCGCGAAGTTATTAAGCTCTAAGAATGTGATTCAGTAACCTGGATTATGTTAGACTCTACCAAATGTAAATCTAGAAATGAAATGAGAATAGTTGCCGATGATATAAACTCAAGCCTATTATCTGATCAGAAAATTTTTGTGGCTAAGTAAAAACTGGTGCAAACCACTGTCATTTAGTGCCATGTCTCCAGATTATGGTGCAAATCATAATTGAAGTCACCAATTCCTTTTTGGGCTAATTTTATCTATATCATAACTGATAAAAGATATAAGGTGGGTTTAAGAAATATGTATTCAATCATATACACTATTCTGAACCTAGTAAAATGTATGATTTCTTCTTTGCGTGCATTTCTAGGAAAATACTATGCATTGGAGATCCTCTTTTTAATATCTTTGTTTATTCTCATACTATGGTGATGAAAAGTCAAAATCATTTTTATTGGAGTTTTTCTATTACTGAAACAGTTAAGTAATTTTGGTGTTCTGTTTTTGATTATTTATAATTATTATAAAAAGTTAACGCAAGTATTGATAGTTTTGAATCCTCATCCATCTCCTGCAGATTTTTGTAAGGGGATTGATCACCTTTTAACCACAAAATGCAGAAGGGATACTATGACAAAGTTGAAAGCTACAAAGTCATTCTCCGACTATTCAGGCAAATATGGTTTCCGGGTAAAATCAAAACCTCCCTGCTTAATGATTAGGAAATATTGATAGATTCAAATTCTGCTGCCCTAGTCTCTAGAATTATTTGACAATTTCATGGCGCTATGAATATCTCAAGTTAGTTATTTACGAACATATATTGACAAATCTAATTTGTAAATTCATAAGTATGGTTCCAACGGGTAAAAATACTTTTAACTATTTTGGTGGTCTATAAAATTTTGGTGGTCTATGTATCTTATTAATTTAAGTTCGTTCCTTTCAGCAAGGGAAACTAAGCTCCTACTAATATATATTTTCAAATTTCTAATCTTTTTATAGCTTTTTAAATGGAAATTATTGCAGAAATTTAATTTGGAACAATCTGTTAGACAAAGCAATATCCTTTGGTTCACGATTCCAAGAGATATTGTTATTTTATTGCCTACTTTGACAGAGATATGGACGCTTTACTCATTATTGGTTGATTCGAGAATTATCTTGACATTAATAGATGAAATATGTACCTTGATTAGGGTTACTCTCTATATATGTATGGTTTTTACTTCTCTATTTAATAGAAACATTACAAATCTCACCTTGAAATTTTTATATCGATTCTAATTAGATTCTATAACTTTTCTCTTTGGTATTCATCTGAGGCGATGTCACAAATCAACCTAGCTAAGTTAAATGCTAATTCAAGGTCCCCTCCTAGGCGACTGAGATCAAGATCCCCAAGATCGACAACTTAACACTTTTAGCTTGAATCTGATGATACAAGATGTCGATACTTTTGTTTTTCAAATGCCACAGTTTTGGAACATGGTTGGACGTATCTCTGGGTTAAATTTGGGCAATGGACACTTTCAATTCGAGTTCCAATCAGACATGGACTTGGAAAGTGCTATACAGTATGGTTCCTCCAAATTTGATGGATGGATGGCATCATACGTCCCATGGAAAGCTTTAGCAGATGCTAACTACCTAAACACCATCACCTGGACAAGGGTTACGGTTATACCTTCTAACTATCGAGTTGAAGAGGTGCATCCTTCATTAACTGCCACAGAAAATGGTGACAAAGAGGATGTTGATATGAAGGAGGCGAATCCAAGATCTTTATATAACTTATCTTTGGATGCTATTGTAGTAGAGGCTGCAGTAATATGTGTGCATAATCTCTCAGATTCGGAAATGGCTAAGGTTCATGGCGACTTGACACGCAGGCTTCAACAATATAAGGATGCAAAGGTTGCAAAGCCACCTCCGGGCCCGACTAAACCTACATCTAGGCCTTCTACACCTCTCTAAGGAGTAAACTGCAAGAAGATGATGGCCATTGTGGCTATGTCTCCTAAAAAACACAAAAGAATGATAAGGCTAAGGAGTAGGGCAAAGGCTCCATGAATTTCTAGTTATTTTTATGTTTCAAATTCTTTGTTGGAATTGCCAAGGAATTGGTAATAGAGTTACAATTAATTAAATTATAGATCTTCGGAAGAAGTTTAAAGTATATTTTTATTTCTTTTAGAAACTAAAAAATATATATTTTATGGAAAAAATCAATTGTATTTGGGTTTTAGCTTGTTAATTATTGTAGAACCAATCGACTCAAGTGGTGGCTTAGCCTTGTTTTATTATGATTCCTACAATGTGACTCTAAATCATAAAGACAAAAATATGATAGATTTATCTCTTGATATTAAAGGACAAAAATTAATATCACTTTTATCTATAGGGAACCAAACCAAAATAAAAGAAATTATGTATTCGAAAGATTAACCCGAATGAGTATTACTAGAAATTCCCCATGGTTAGTCATGTGAGACTTTTAACGAATTATCTGGTAACCATGAGAAACAAGGAGGCTCTTTGAGACACGAAAACTTCTATATTTCATTTAACCAAATGCTTCAAGATTGTGGTCTTATAAACTTTCCAAAACTGGGAAACACATGGTCGTGGAGAGGGGTCATAAACAACGGTATAGTCTGGTGTATTAAAGATAAAGCCTACAGAAATGAAGAGTGACATGATTTATTCCCGAATTCGGAGGTAGAATACATGGACATGATATGCTCCGACCATAAACCAATATTGGAAGGATTTAATGATCAGGATTTTAGACCTCATAAACAATTCATCTTTGACAATAGATGGATTGGGAAAACCGGTCTCAAAGAAATAATTGAAAATTGTTGGAAAGGTTTACCATTCCGCCGAACAATATCATTCACAAGAAAACTTAAGAATTGTCTTCGTGAGATCTCTTACTGGAGAAACAATAATTTACCGTTAGGACGATAAAGAATTATGAAATTAGAAAATATTGTGGAGGATTTACAAAACGATAATACAAACAATGCACATGAAATCATTAAAGGTAAAGCTCACCTCAAAAATGCATATGTGGAGGAAGAGGCTTTCTGGAAACAAAAATGCCAAAATAAATAGTTGCAGAAGGATGATAAAAATACTAATTTTTATCATGTTCAAACAAAACAACAAAGAGCAAAAAATAGAATCATTGGTCTGATGAATAATATTGGGAAATGGGTAACCAAGGATGAGGAGATCCTTGAAGAAGCTAGTTGGTATTTTTCCTAAATTTTTACTAGCAATGGAAATGTCAACGTTTCACTAGAGGAGATTGAGTCCAAAATAACGGACTCGGATAATCAAATCCGTATGCGAAGAGCCACTCAAGAAAAAATTAAGAAAGCTCTTTTTATGATGGACCATGGGAAAACTCTAGGACCAGATGGGATGACAGTCCTATTTTTTTAGAATTTATGGGAGATTATTAAGAATGATGTGATAAGATTACTCAAAGATTCTTTCGAGCAAGATTTAAATATGACAAATATTTTTCTTATACCCAAGATCTCTAGAACAACTAAAATGATGGAATTAAGACATATTCGTCTATGTAATGTTGGTTATAAAAATATATCCAAAGCTTTGTGTTTGCGGCTTAAAAACGTTATACCAAAACTGATTGCTCAGACCCAATCAACTTTTGTTGCTGGCAGACTTATCTCAGATATCATCTTGATTGCTCAGGAAATGTTACATGCTCTCCACACCAGTAGACTGGTTAGGGAAAATTTATGTCTAGATACTTTTAAATGCATTGTATCACTAGTGTAGAATACTCAATACTTTTAAATGGTATACCCGGTGGTAAAATAATTATGCAGTGTGGGATAAGACAAGACGACACCTTGTCTCCCTATATTTTCATTTTATGTATGGGAGTTCTTATTTCCAAACTTTAGAAAGTAGAGCAAAATAAGCTGATCACATGTATTCCATAGCAAGAGAGAGCCCCAAGATCTCACATTTATTGTTTGTTGATGATATTCTATTTTTCTGTAAAGCTAACAATGAAGAGAGTACTCAAATTTTAATGATTCTCAAGGAATATGAAACAGTATCGGGACAACAAATCAATTTTGACAAATCGTTAATCCAATTTGGTTATGCAATACCAGATACTCATAAATCGGAACTTCATCATATCCTCAAAATTAATCAGGTAGGAGGGATGGGCTTTTATTTAGGTCTTGTTGAAAACATAGGTGGAGCTAAACTGGAAGGTTTTGCCTTTGTTAGAAAGAGACTCGAGAAAAGAATAAATAGCTGGTCTTCAATTTTTTCGTCAAAAGCTAGCAAGGAGGTTCTAATCAAATATCTCTTGACTACCTTACTGACATATGTGATGTCATGTTACCGATTGCCAAAGACCATTATAATGAAATTAAATTCAGCAATAGCCAACTTCTGGTGGTCAAATTGAGAGACTTCCAAGGGCACTCATTGGAAGAAATGGAAAAAATTATGTAAACACAAATGAGAAGGAGGATTGGGTTTTAGGGCCTTACAAGAATTTAATTATGCCCTCCTGGCCAAACAATTATGGACATTATTCGATTTTCATGACTTATTATTTACCAAAGTAATGAAGGGGAGATACTATAAAAACCAAAGCCCTTTAACGGCTAAGACGAATTCTAATCCGTCATATGGTTAGAGAAATATTTCTTCAGCTAAATCTTTGGTTACTAAGGGTATTGTTAGAATGATCGAGGATGGAAAATCAACGAGGGTCTAGTATGACCCATTGGTCCCAGATGTGTTTCCTCGTCCAGCAAGTAAGATAGACCTGATATTGTATCCATATTTAACAGTTGATCATTTTATTGATTGACAATCTGGGAAGTGGTGAGAAATCATTCTCCGATAATATTCCGTTCCTAGAGATGTTCATCTTATTTTGGGAATGTCAATCCCTAGAAGGCAAAGACCATATAACTGGGTTGGTATTTTACTAAGACAAGTAAATATTCAGTTAAGTCTAGATAAAAAACTGAAGAGTCTAACTCATTATTAGAGGTCGGACAATTTGGACCAAATTTTACGGCATTACAAAATAAAATTTGGAAAATAAATTGTCGAAATAAAATGAAACACTATATATGGAAAATATTATCTAGAGGTACTGCAGTAAAGCAAAATTTTCATCGTCGTGGTAATTAATGTGATGTTCGGTGTTCTCAGTGTGGAGCAAAAACTGAGACCATTAATCATGTTCTTTTTGAGTGTCCACAAGCGATTCAAACTTGGGCACTATCACCTATACCTTATGCGGTTGATATACTTCGAGAAAACTCTATTTGGTATAACCTTGACTATTTATTATGGCGTCTCTCTAACCAAATTGAAACCACAAGTTTTTCATGGATTATTTGGTACATTTGGAAAACATGAAATGATCATTGCTTTACGGATAGTGATGTTGATCCTTGAACCATCCTTCTTTAGGCGGATGTAAACTACAAAGAATGGACCAATGCCCGAAGTGATACAAATCACCCTTAGTTGCTCATACTACCACAAAAGGTCACTAATGACATTCCCTTCTACAATAAATCAAAGTTTCACAGACTCTTGATGTTTTGTGGACGGCTCCTGGAAAAGTACATATCTTGAATCAGGTTTGGGGTGATTATGCTTTCCAGATTAAGTGGAAGAAGCGTGTATGCCGACCCAAGGAGTTCATCGAAGCCTTACTATCCTTACTGACGGACTGTGAAAATGTTCTAAAGCTATTCCATCAATCTGAAGAGTGACCGACTTTCTTACCATATTAAAAATAATTTTTTTGGCTAAATTCTTTATTTCACTTTATTTTTCTTTTTGTTATTTTAAGTCATAGAATTAATGCTCTTGCTTGTTTTGTTAAAAAGTCAACTTACAATTTGTTGAAGTAATTTTCCTTATTCTTTTGGGTATTATTAATATATTTGCTGTTGATAATATAAAGAATATTGAATATAACTGTATGCACCAAAGTATATGCAAATACATTGGTATCAATTAAATATTTATCAAACTGTCAACATTCGATTTTTAATTTTGCAAATAGCTCTTACCCTAGTGGCAGGTGGTAAGGCTACATAAGGCAGCTCATTTGCACAAATAGGGATCGAGTCCTTCCGCCTATATTATGTAGGAATTTGACTATTGGGCCGGCCAGTTATGGCCCAATATGATTTGCCGTTGACCAAAAAAACTGTATGCACAAAAAGTATATGCAATTACATTGGTATCAATTAAATATTTATCAAACATCATCCGATGATAAATGACAGCCACTGAGGCAAGTGGAATCCGAGAACGCCAAAAATGTATAGGTTCTGTTGTCATTGCATCAAATTTTCCAAGATTTGGAAATTTTCCGTTTCACAATAAATAATATTATTTATGTTTCAGCTAAATAATTGTTATTATACTATTACTGTGTTACCATTATAATCGTTGGGTCTGATTAGAATTACATTTGTTTTTTTTTAATTTGAAAAATAAAATTTTTATAAAAAATTTAAACTAAACTATTCATATTTGTTTTTAACTGGTTTAATTTAAATTTTCTAAAATATTTTTTGGTTTCTAAAGTAATGAAATAAAAGGTCGATGACAGGTGACTCAATGGTGTAGTCACTTTATAAATTCTCAAAACATCAGAGATCGAACCTCCTACATATAATAGTAGAAGTGAAATTTTAAAGTCAGTAGGATAGTTGACGAAAAAAGAAAGTAACGATATAAAAGTAATTGTCAATCAATTTTGCAATAAATAATAACTTTTGTTTCGTTGTTTTTAAAATCAAAAAATTTATAGGAGATTTAAATTAAACTAATCTTATTTTTAAATCAAAATAAACTAAAATATAATCGCCGAGGATAGGTGGCCTAGTGGTGTAGTCACTTTACAAATTTTCAAGACACCAAAGATCGAACCTCCTACCTACAGTAGTAGGAGGGGATTTAAAAGCCACTAAACTAGTTGACAAAAAAAAACTAAAATATAATCGGTATATTTTAAATTTTATACAAAGATTTTTATTTTTTAGAATAACAAAACGAAGCAATTCCAACAGACGCTTAATTTTAGTCATTCTTTATTGTGGCTAGTGATTTTAATATTTTTTATTGTGTATATTCACATATATTTTAAAAATATTTGTACATGACTCTTGAACATAATCAAATAACTACACTCATATATCGGGTTATACCATATAAGAATAATTAGAGATATAATTCACGGAATCTTATTATGGTATATGCTCCAATCCTTATTAACAAAAACAATAATTTACAAAAATCAAGAAATTATACATGGCGAACTGTTTTGTAAAAGAAATAGTGTTTTCTTATGAATGGATAAAGATAAACATCTTATATATTAAAATAGAAAATATTTTTATTTTGACTGTATTATAAAATATAAGATAAATTAATCAAATATTTATAACTACTTTTAAAAATAAACTTAATATACATGATTACAAATTTATTAATAAAAATTCCTTTATGAAAATTCTAAAAAAACAATACCTTTATGTGTACATATAGCTCTTCTTTTTAAAATTCAAAACTAATAAGGATTTAAGAGAACTGTTTTATAAAATGTTAAAATTTAATAAAATATATCTAGTACAATTAGATTATTTAAGATACATATATTTTGAACATTTTGGTATTTTGTCAGGATCTGTTCATCTAATTTGGTATTTTGATTTAAAACATTCAAATATTTTTATTTTTTGGATGAAAGTTGGTTTGGTATAAATTGAGTTCGGTTTGAGATACTTTTATATAAAAATTCAAAAATTAATATGATTTAATAAAGAAACTCTAAAATTTGGTTTTTGATTTAGTTTCGGTTAGAGTTTGGATTCATTTTTTTAAATACATAGATTTAAAATTTACTAAGTTATTTTATCAGATTTGATTCTTTTAATTAAGGTTAGTTTTGGTTCTGGTCTTGAGCTTTTACAATAACACCTTAAAACTATATTTAAAATATTAATACAAGTTTAAAAACTAAACTGACATAAAATAGAAAATAAAAAATCTTGCATTATATGCATATAATCCTAATGTGTAATCCTAGTATGTGTACAAAATGAAAACCAATAGTCTCATCCAACTCATTAATTATAATGTGTGGATTTATTTCTAAACAGATAAGAAATCTCACCAAAACAATAGTAAAGAAATAAAAGTCCAATCAACATGACCAATTAGTTTAAACAGTAAATTGGGATTAGTGCTCGTTAGGACTATAATCTATAAATAAATGTATTTTTGTGTATTACCTTGTTGTTGACTGAGCAAATATAATATATTATCTTCACAGTTATTATAAACAAAAAGAACAATTGTGTGAAGATTGCGTCACCTTTCTATGACTTTAAAAATAATATATATATTCGGAAACCAGATTTACAAAGTTGGTCATTATTGGACTCCACATGGTTCAGATCCCATAATATGGCAATCACGGTGCAATGTACTTGGAAGAGACGATACTAGTTAATCTAATCTCGTCTTTCAAAATTTGACTGTAATAATATCGACAATATTTTTAATTTGTCGGGCGATGAGTCAAAATATACGTAAGAATGAATTAAATGAACGTTATCGTTGGATCTTTGAAATAAATTCAGCAATAAAAATAAAAACGGTGGAGATTTTAAAATGCATTGACACTCGGAATGTGTTTGTAGACACGTAGTTTACTCCTAAACTAAGAACTTTTAATAGTTCACGTTGGATAATGCAAAGTTATCTTCTTTTTTCTATAAACACACATATATAATGGAGACCAGTATTTTGGGATCTATAAAGTAATAACTAGAAAGGTCAAGGCCCAATAATAACTCCACAAAATCTAAAGCGTATAAACGCAATTCCTTTTCAAAAAACCTTTTGGGTTTTTTAAGTCCACCACAAACTTCGATTCGATTGGTAATTAAATAATGACGTAATTTAATATTATTTTATTAAAATTTTTCCAATCAAATATAATGCGTATAATAACATAATATAACAATATTTTATAAAAACATTTTGCTTAAAAAGTTACAAAAAAAATTATTAGGCAATTAACTTGTTGCTTTTTTACCTAAACATGTGAAAATAAATAAAAATAAATATTTTTTTGTCCTTTTTTTTGTCAACTAACCTACTGACTTTTAAATCCCCTCCTACTACTGCAGGCGATTCGATCCCTGATATCTTGAGAATTTGTAAAGTAACTACACCACCTGTCCTTGGCATATTTTTTTTGCCTTTACTTAATAATCAATACATATAGATATATTTACCTATATTTATAATTTTATAACTTACTAAAAATAAAAGGAATTTAAACATTAAAATTTATTATAATTCTACATGCAATGCATTCAAATTAACAATAAAGAAAAGCAATAAGTGTATTATGTTTTATTATGATATTTATAAAATATTTGTTCAAGTATTAAATATATAATTTTCTTTAATATATTATTAGTTTCTTAAATATAACCAAATATTTATAATATATTAAAGTACTTATTAAAAAATAATAGTTGCATCTTTATGTCAACAAAAATAATAGTTTTATATAATAATATTAAATTATATTCGATCATTTTGAAAAAGTTATCCAATAATTATTCAATTATGCAAAAATCTGTTTTGCAATGTATCATTATGCAAGTTTTTATTTTGTAACTTTATTTTATTTATGATATTAGGCGGTTATACAATCTTACCAGTCAAAACCATAAACTTAGATTATATAATAATTTTCATGCAATAATTTTGAGTTTTATGCATTATTGATATAGTAATAGTTATTGATATTGAAAAAATTAGTGTTTGGAAATGTATAAAGAAGTAGATATAAAAATAAGTTTTTTAGAAGTTATCTAAAATATAAGTTTTTTTTTGTAAGAGAAAATTATCTAATTTATATAAAGAGATGTCAAGGTGTGGCATAACTTAAGAGATTAAGACTGAGAGGTTAGGTTTTGAGAGAGTTTCCTAAATTAATAAAGAAGAGTTATTTCTTTATATTGATTGAGTTAATCGATTTACTTCTTAGGGATTCTACAATTGGTATCAGAGTTTTAGGAAGTAAGAGGGATCGATTAAGAAGGTTCTTAATCACGAGAGAAACAACAAACCGCGAACAATGGTGGATGATCAAGTTACTGTATCAGCAGAGAAAACAAAGGGCAGCGGAGGCTCTTCCTCCTTAGTATGTCCGATGTTAACCTCAACCAACTACACTGTTTGGAGTATGAGGATGAAAATATGTCTCTAGGTACACGAAGTGTGGGAGCTGATTGAGGAAGAAGTTGACGACAAGAAGAAAAATAACATGGCGATGGCACTCTTGTTCCAATCTATACTAGAGTATCTTATTCTCCAAGTTGGTGAATTAGACACGAAAAAGAACGTGTGGGAAGCCATAAAGACTCGTAATCTAGGATCCAAACGTGTTAAAAAAGCTAGGTTACAAACCTTGATGTCCGAATTTGACCGTCTCAAGATGAAAGAAACCAAATCTATATATGACTTTGTATCTAAGCTATCGGCGATTTCATCTAAATCCTCATCTTTAGGTGTAAAAATCGAAGAAACAAAATTGGTGAAGAAGTTTTTCAAGTGTCTTCCTAGAAATAAATACATCCTTATGGTTACATCTCTTGAGCAACTTTTGGATCTTAAAATAACAAGCTTTAAGGATGTCGTAGGTCGACTAAAGGCCTAGGAAGATCCAAAAGTTCATAAAAATCAAAAACAGTTGATGTATTTAAAATCACAAAAAAAAAGCAAGGTTACAAACCTTGATTTTTGAATTTGACAGTTTCAAGATGAAAGAAACCGAATCTATATATGACTTTGTATCCAAGTTATCGACGATTTCATCTAAATCCTCTTCTTTAGGAGTAAAAATCGAAGAAACAAAATTGGTGAAGAAGTTTCTCAAGTGTCTTCCTAGAAAGAAATACATCCTTATGGTTGCATCTCTTGAGCAACTTTTGGATCTTAAAATAACAAGCTTTGAGGATGTCGTAGGTCGACTAAAATCCTAGGAAGATCCAAAAGTTCATATAAATCAAAAACAGTTGATATATTTTGACATCTCGAATGTATTTTGTTAGCATTGTGATAAATATGGACACTTTGCTTCTAAGAGCAACATTATCGGCCGTATTTAGTCGATTTCTTAGGATAATTATGATTAAAATAAATAAAAAATTAATGAAAATAGTAGAAACGTTTCTTAAATAAGAAACATTTTGGGTTATTAGAAACGCATACGTGGCAGTGTTCGGTTGGATGAAAAAAAAGTGAAGAAAGGGGTCTCCTCTTAATCTCGATCTCGTCTCTCTCTGTGAAGCTGCCGTTTCGAATCGCCGAGTCTTCTCTCTTAGCGGCGACTCGATAGTCGGCGACCCAAGCTCCCATCGGCGAATCGAGAACCGCCGACTGAGGCACATGATGCGCATCTCCATCGCATGCAGCTTGATCCGCAACCTTCTTGTCACAAAGAGGAGAAAGTGATTCACAATCGCCATCGCCATTGGTGAGAGTTCTGTCCATTGGATTCCTGGGTTTCCTACTTTTAGGGAATCAATTCGAAGAACCACTATAAATTTGTTTGTTTTGTATTTGATTGATTGTTTTAAACGGAATTGCAGGTTGAAACTGGGAAGAAGATGAGTGCTACTCTAATGTCTCAATCGATTGTAGTTTATTACTGGTAGGTTCTCTCTTGTTCTTCTGTCTCAAAACCGATTGTAGTTTATTCCTGTTAAGTTCTTCTTGTTAATGCAGCCGATTAACCCTGAGAAAACCGTCATGCAATCTTGATTTGGTTAAATGATAACCCTATGGAAGATGGCTTTGTGCTTGTACTTAGCTTGATTGATTACTTGTGTATATTGTCTTGAACATTGCTTCTTCGTGTTTGGTGAGGTTATGAAGATTTGTACAACATACAAGAAGGCTCCGGTAATCTCATGTGATTCGCCAAGAAATGCAAGAAACTTAAGCTGTTCTTGTAAATATCCACTGGTAAGTGAATAAAGCAAAACAAGCAGATAGAACTATAAAGTGAATAAAGCAAAACAAGCAAAAACATTTGTGCAGCTTATGTGAATGGACAAAGACAAGGAAGGATCATGGAGATGAAGCTAGCTCTCTAGACTGCTAGAAAATGAGCTCATAATCAGGAATAAGCGCAGAAGATGAAGGCTCTTGGTCTAGAGAGGTAGTAATCTAAATCTTCAGCAGAACTACATTGAGTTCTCGCAACAACCCTTAACACATAAATCATCGAAACATGGCAAGATCATATGGATGGCAAGACACTTATGTTTTCACCAAAGCAATGGGAGAGATGGTGATCAATAGCACTCGAGGAGACGTACACGTGGTCATTATCAGGCCTAGTGTCATAGAAAGCACTTACAAAGATCCTTTGGGACAAACTGAAGAAGAAAACAAGGGAAAGAAGAAGAAGGATGGCACTGAAACAAAGAGACCATCGACGCCATACATAGGTAAGAACTCAAAAACATATATTTCATATGATCACTTAGCACTGCCTCTTAGATTCAGTTCTCAACCTCTTGTGTGTATTTTGCAGCGACCAAAGTTTGAGTTCTATGATCAAGACGTGATGATTTGTTAGATGGTAGATTCGATAATCTCGCACGGATGTTTCCTGCGAGAATGCATTGTCCAACGTTCCATCATTGGTGAACGATCAAGGCTAGATTATGGAGTTGAGCTTCAGGTAAATGTTCAATCTTTTCAGTTTGATCTAAAGGATTTTATGCTATGTTGAAATGAAACTGAGACCATCGACGCCATACATACTGTGGTGCAAGGATAATTTGGAACGAAATCAAGAAGCAAAACCCAGATTCTGACTTCAAGGACACTTCGAACATTGTGGGTGCAGATTTGACAGAAATTAACAACTAATCAAATCATTCTCTCTTGTTTGTGCAGATTTGTTTGGAAGCCGATTTCATTTGCGGGACTGAAGCATCTTGATGTGGCCAGTGGAAGAGGTTAGTCTTCACACTTGGAAGTTTATAGTTGAGAGGTTAGTCTTGACAAAATGGTTGGTGGCATATCTTTCTTAGGCATGTCTTCTTGTTGTTAAATTATTTTATCAACTTACAATATATATATTCTGTCAATGCAGATGCCATACATTATAATAGCCTTAACAGATGGGAAAATGGGAGCAGAAGGACGGAAAGATCTTTTTGATTGGTCGATGAAACAGCTTTCTGGATTAAGTGACTTTGTGAAACAGCTGAAGGATGCACAATAGCAGTAGGCGTTCATCAGAAATAGCTTCTACCTCAAGGAATGATGAGGTATTTCTGCTGCCTATCTTTAGCTTAGATATGTTCTCAATCTTCATAGTTTTTTTTTGGGTATATACTATGGATACAACTTTTCAATCCTGTAAAGAATTGATTTCTAGTTTAATTCATTGTAGGGAATGAGCTGGATACTCGTCACATTTAAGAATCAGAGTATGATGATACCAGATTATGCAATTGGTGAAGATGACCCTTATTCAATTCTTTCTGTAAGTTGAAATCAATTCTCACCTCTAGATTATAAACTTATGTGTGTGTTGAATGCACTTAACTCTCATTTAATGCTAACCACAACTGGTAGATGAATTAACTTAACTCTCAACCTATCTTTTGAGGTTATAAAACTAACCTCAAAACCTAATTTGACTTAATACAACTCTTAAAAACACCTAAAGACACATACCTAAAAACACCTAAAATGAACCCTGAGAATACTCTGTTGCTGGCTTCATGGACCTTCTAACCAGCCAGCATAATTTCCCTTTCCTTTAACCGGTTGAATCTCCTTCACCAAGTTATGTCCTTGGTGAATCTGAAGTCCCCACAACGAGTAAGAGAATCCTTGGTCAGTGACAGAAGATCTAATACTGATATTTGCTTGGTTAAACACAAACAAAAATATCATTGTAGGGAATGAGCAAAGAGGAGAAGCATTCTGGAAGCGGATTGCTCTCTATTTTGCTGCAACTCCAAATGCTTCTTCTCTGAAAAAGAGAGAGTCAGGACAATGTAAACAGAGATGGTCGAAGATCAACGAGACTACATGTAAGTTTGTCGGTTCTCATCAAGCTGCAACAACTCAGATGGCAAGTGGTATGAGTGAAGATGATCTCGTGAATTTAGCACACCAGATTTACGAGAATGATTACAAGAAGAAGTTCAACATGGAGCACGCATGGAGAGCATTAAGACATGACCAGAAATGATATGCTCTACATCCGACTAAAGAAACAGAGAAGAATAAAAGAAGAAAGGGTGAAGGAGAGTCTCATTCTACTCTAGATGAAGGAGACTCTGAGGCCTCTGAAGCTCGGTCAAAAGGTGTCAAGGCTGCCAAAAGTAAAGGAAAGAGGACAGCAACAAGTTCACGAACTGAAGATGGAGATGCCTTGGAAAGGATTCAGAGATTGTGGGATGTTGGGCAAAAGGATTTTGCCTTGAAGCAGCAAGAACATGCCTTGAATGATAAACTAACAACCAAGAAACTTCTTGAGTGTATTCTAGCTAAACCAGACCCATTATCTGACATTGAAGAAGAACTAAAACTGAAGCTAATCAAAGATATCTTGCTTTGAATATCTTATATTTGAAAATGTGTATGACTGTGTATGAATATGTATTTTAGTATGTGTATGCCTTAGTTGTAATCTGCTTATGAATCTGTGTTTTAGTATGTGTATGCCTTAGTTGTAATATGCTTATGAATCTGTGTTTTAGTATGTGTATGCCTCAGTTGTAATCTGGTTATGAATCTGTGTTTTAACTATGTGTATGCCTCAGTTGTAATCTGGTTATGAATCTGTGTTTTACTATGTTTATGCCTCAGTTGTAATCTGGTTATGAATTTGTGTTTTACTATGTCTATGCCTCAATTTCTGTGCTTTTAACAATGTGATTTACTGTGTCTATTGCTCTATGATTTACTAATGTGACGTATGTTTCTGCGATTTTGTACGAGGACAACAACGACTCACGGACTACACATTGTGCAATGAACAAAAGAGGATAACATAGACTCACGGACTACACATTTTAGACTGAAGACATCATGTAGTCAAGTAAACCAAAAGAAGACATCATCATGTTGTACATGAAACAAGTTGTATATACTTTGTCATCTTCTAATAAAGTGATTCATTACCTTCACAAACAAAAGAAAATTTTGTATGTTGTGTGATTTTGTATGAAGAAATCAATTATCTCTTCTTCCTATATATATATATATATGATCACACTCTTTTTTTTACATTATGTCCAAAAAAATCATCAATCTCTCTTGTTACAAAAAAAATTCCTTCTCTTTGCTTTAAGAAATCAAGTCATTCACTTCTCTAACAAAAATATGTTCATTCTCTTCTTCTAATATGACTTTGTCTTCCCGTGATGAGTTAGCAGAAGTGTTGAACGAAGAATTCGATAATCTTTTCTCCGAAGAATTGGAAACAGCTATGTACTCTTACAATGATTCTATACCAGCTCCAAGACAGAGAAAACAAAGAATCCATATCGAAAGACATCATGAAGATGGACACATCAAGCTATAGACCGACTATTTTTCAGAAAGTGCCACTTTCCCGTATCCTATGTTTCGATGTCGCTTTCGAATGAATAAGTCATTATTCATTCTTATTGTCAATCGGCTATCTAATGAAACTCATTTCTTTCAACAAAGAAGAGATGCAACCGGAAGGTACGGTTTCTCTGCACTCCAGAAGTGTACAACAACAATTTGTATCCTTGCATATGGTAGTGCGGTATATGCAGTTGACGAATATCTTTGGATTGGTGAAACCACATGATATACACGTTTTTAGCACGTCATAGGAGCATCATTTAGGTATACTATACGTACATTTTGATACATTCTCATATAGTTGGAGTCTAGATAGTATCACTATAACACATTCACATGCATCTGCATACATAATATATTTTGTGAGCGTTTAGGTACTGGATACGCCCAGATCAAGCCCAGAATCGAGCCCCAGATCAAGCCCCAGATCGAGCCCCAGATTGAGCCCCAGATCGAGCCCAGATCGAGCCCCAGATCGAGCCCCGGATTGAGCCCAGATCGAGCCCATTACCGAGCCTAGGTCGAGCCCAGTTCGAGCCCCAGCTCGAGCACGAATCGGCCCCTTTTTCCAAACCAAGATCGAGCCCACTTTCAAGCCCAAGCTCGAGCCCAAGATCGTGTTCATTCGTTATTGGGCCAAACCGAGGCTAAAATCTACTGCTCATTGGGCCGAGTTTATATAGGGTTTGGTATGAGTTTAGTATAAGTGTTCTTACATGTTGCAAAACTCTTACGCTAGTTTTTTTTACAATTGATTTTTCTTGCAAACTTAGAGCTTTGTAATAGAACCCAACTTTCTGATTTTCGAGTTTATTTTTATGCAATTCAGTTTTACATTAAGCGTTGATTTCATACCTCGTTCGAGTCCTTTATTGATGCATTCAAACCTTGAATTCGTGTTTGGTGTTAAACTCATGCGTTCTGAGTAGTCATCTAGGGTTCCTGAGGATGAGTTAGGTATACGTGATGCTTAGGTTTTCTAAGGCGCTTAGGGTTAGATTTATGTAAGTCTTTTCTGATTTGGTGTTATCATCACTAGTTTCATTCTGATCAAGTGAGGCTTGTTCTGAGACGCTCTAGCACCGATGGGTGTTTGGTAGAGCGTCAGACTGAACCACTTCACAGATTCACATGCTCAGCTCGAAGGATCGAATGTCTGAGGTGTGAATCGGCGTTAGGCGAGTTGATCGTTTGTTCCGATTAGATTATCAAACGCCTATGGCGATAGGGTCTGTTAGTAGTCTACTCGAGTTTGTTTACCACGAGAGTGGACTCATTATTTGTGTTCTCGTTGCCTAGAGACTAGCTCTATTGAGTGTTATCAAGCGCCTAGTTAACTTAAGAGTCACGTTGACCCATGAAACTCACTCCTCAGGATCCTACTTTCTCGCCCTGCGTTAATTCTATTTGATACTCTACTGTTTATTGTCTTGTTTGAATTATTTACAATTGCATTGTTTTGTCTATTTTCGTTTTAAAGGTTCGAATTAGATTGTTAGAGAAACCACACTTTGATTGGCTTGGATTAGGGTAGTTAACTGCATCTTGATTGACAATTACATTCCCATTTGGTATACACGTTTTTAGCACGTCATAGGAGCATCATTTAGGTATACTATACGTACATTTTGATACATTCTCATATAGTTGGAGTCTAGATAGTATCACTGTACCACATTCACATGCATCTGCACACATATTACATTTTGTGAGCGTTCAGGTACTGGATGCGCCCAGATTGAGCCCCAGATCGAGCCCCAGATCGAGCCCCAGATCAAGCCCCAGATCGAGCCCCAGATTTAGCCCCAGATCGAGCCCAGATCGAGCCCCGCCTTTGGTGTGCACCGGTCGGCTCGTCCCTTCGGTCGGCGATACGCTCCTGCCCTTAACTGGCCGGGTCGTGCCTCCGGCGCTGTTACTTTGAACCTTAGGGTTTGCTCGAATGTGGTGAGGGATTGCCGTGATCGATGATTGCTACCTGGTTGATCCTGCCAGTAGTCATATGCTTGTCTCAAAGATTATTAAAACAAAGCATTGCGATGGTCCCTGCGGATGCTAACGCAATGTGATTTCTGCCCAGTGCTCTGAATGTCAAAGTGAAGAAATTCAACCAAGCGCGGGTAAACGGCGGGATCAAAAACTTTGAAAAAACTTTGATCCTATCATTAGCATGTCGATTATTACCCCACTAAGGCTGTTCGGTCGATCTCCAAAAATTATGAAACTTTACCAGAAAATCAGATTAAATATCATAATGAAGCCTGCAAAAAATCAGATCAAAATTCCGAGTACTCCGAAATTCCGAGTACATCTTAGGAGTCCTAAAAGCGGATGTTGCTTTTAGGACTCCGCTGGCACCTTATGAGAAATCAAAGTTTTTGGGTTCCGGGGGGAGTATGGTCGCAAGGCTGAAACTTAAAGGAATTGCAGAATCCCGTGAACCATCGAGTCTTTGAACGCAAGTTGCGCCCCAAGCCTTCTGGCCGAGGGCACGTCTGCCTGGGCGTCACAAATCGTCGTCCCCCTACAAACACTAGCTATCCGATCACAACTCACACGCCGAACGTTCAGTTAACCCGGAGACATCAACCGTTCCCGCAACTCTTCCGAGGAAGTACTCGGATGAAGAGAGAGAAGACCAATGTCCATCTAGTAGCTGGTTCCCTCCGAAGTTTCCCTCAGGATAGCTGGAGCTCGGACGCGAGTTCTATCGGGTAAAGCCAATGATTAGAGGCATCGTTGCGCAACGCCCTCGACCTATTCTCAAACTTTAAATAGGTAGGATGGGGCGGCTGCTTTGTTGAGCCGTCCCACGGAATCGAGAGCTCCAAGTGGGCCATTTTTGGTAAGCAGAACTGGCGATGCGGGATGAACCGGAAGCCGGGTTACGGTGCCCAACTGCGCGCTAACCTAGAACCCACAAAGGGTGTTGGTCGATTAAGACAGCAGGACGGTGGTCATGGAAGTCACTTGGAACACGGGGTAACCCCTATATAACGGGGACGATCCCCAGATCGAGCCCCAGATCGATCCCATTACCGAGCCCAGGTCGAGCCAAGTTCGAGCCCCAGATCGAGCACGAATCGACCCCTTTTTCCAAACCAAGATCGAGCCCACTTCCAAGCCCAAGCTCGAGCCCAAGATCGTGTTCATTCGTTATTGGGCCAAACCGAGGCTAAAATCCACTGCGCATTGGGCCGAGTTTATCTAGGGTTTGCTATGAGTTTAGTATAAGCATTCTTACATGTTGCAAAACTCTTACGCTAGTTTTTTTTACAATTGATTTTTCTTGCGAACTTAGAGCTTTGTAATCGAACCCAACTTTCTGATTTTCGAGTTTATTTTTATGCAATTCAGTTTTACATTAAGCGTTGATTTCATACCTCGTTCGAGTCCTTTATTGATGCATTCAAACCTTGAATTCGTGTTTGGTGTTAAACTCATGCGTTCTGAGTAGTCATCTAGGGTTCCTGAGGATGAGTTAGGCATACGTGATGCTTAGGTTTTCTAAGGCGCTTAGGGTTAGATTTATGTAAGTCTTTTCTGATTTGGTGTTATCATCACTAGTTTCATTCTGATCAAGTGAGGCTTGTTCTGAGACGCTCTAGCACCGATGGGTGTTTGGTAGAGCGTCAGACTGAACCACTTCACAGATTCACATGCTCAGCTCGAAGGATCGAATGTCTGAGGTGTGAATCGGCGTTAGGCGAGTTGATCGTTTGTTCCGATTAGATTATCAAACGCCTATGGTGATAGGGTCTGTTAGTATTCTACTCGAGTTTGTTTACCACGAGAGTGGACTCATTATTTGTGTTCTCGTTGCCTAGAGACTAGCTCTATTAAGTGTTATCAAGCGCCTAGTTAACTTAAGAGTCACGTTGACCCATGAAACTCACTCCTCATGATCCTGCTTTCTCGCCCTGCGTTAATTCTATTTGATACTCTACTGTTTATTTTCTTGTTTGAATTTATTTACAATTGCATTGTTTTGTCTATTTTCGTTTTAAAAAATTTCAACAAATCATGATTAAATTGATTTTGTTTAAGATTATTTATTCTAAGTGTATGTCTTACAATTAATCATTTCCAATAATAATTATATTACCTTTTTTATTAAAAAAAAATTTAAGAAACACTTCCTAGAAACTACTAATAATCACCCATACAAACTCAAAACAAATTACCATCTCTTAACTTTACTTTTTTCTACTTTAATCATTATTTAATTACTAGAAATTCAAATTTAGAGACCACCAATAATGGTGGTCTAAGTGTCCGAATTGATTACTAAAACTTCAAGAAGCACAAGAGGATGAAAACGAACAAGAAACACAAGAGGATGAAAACGAACAAGAAACACAAGAAGGAGATGATTTATTCTTACACGAGATTGTGTTCTTGAATGAAGAAAATTGCATACCAAGTAAATTCGATAAAAACAATAAGGAAGAAAGTACTTGGTATCTTGACAATGGAGCTAGTAATAACATGACCAGAGAGACAAGATATTTCACTAGACTCGACGAAACCGTCACCAGGAAAGTGAGATTTGGTGATGATTCACGAATTGGCATCAAAAGTAAAGGATTGATATCTTTTGTTGATTAAAACGAGAATGAAAAGTGATGAAAGACGTGTATTTTATTCCCGATTTGAAGAGCAACATTATAAGCCTTGAACAAGCGACGGAGGAAGGTTGTGACATTAGGTTGAGAGTAGATAACCTAATTATGCATGATCAAGAAGTAAGACTCATTGCTAATTGATATGTATTACTTTAACATGTTTTAGGAGTCTTATTTAGCGATTTTTTGCATACATATCTAGTACATTCTCGTCATTTTGGAGGCCAAATAGCTTCATCCATTTGCATAGCACGCACATTGCATTTGAAGAGATTTCATGTACTTGAGGCACAAAAATGGAGTATTCTAGACAGCTGGAGATTAAGGAATATGAGTAGTAGCACTTAGAGTCAATTGGAAGCAGAGATGGTCAGTTTTCGCACCTACACCAGAAGAGAGCTCGAGCTCAAGGTCGAGTTCGAACGACCATGAGTGGCGCTTGAGCCTTCAGTCAGTTTTCAAACCAACACCAAACAAGCTCGAGATTGGGGTCAAACTCGGATGAACTCGAGTTGCACTCAAGCGTACAGTCGAATGTTAAACACACATATGATGTGTGTTCGAATCTTGTTTCAAGTGGGTAGTGTGCTACACACTTTCATACTCTTGGGCCTTTTCAGCATTTGGGTCAAACTGAAGGTAAAGCGCACTGCATGCTGGACCACTTATAATGGGCCGAATCGATCTAGGATTCAACCCGAACTTAGTATAAATATATTTATTTGTTGCAAAAATTGAACAACTTAGTTTTTATTTCTTTTGTGCAAGTGTTGTTTTTTTTTTGTAATCCCAAGGCACCAAACCTTTTTTTTATGATTTATATGAAATCTTTGTTTTTGTTTATTCATTATTTATGTTAACTACCGTGATTTTTTCTACTGCTGTTTATTTTATGAATTCTGAGTAGTTCACCTAGGGTTCTTGAGGGTGGATTAGGTTAGCGTGGAGCCACTCTACCTTGGTATGCAGATTTGGTGAATTACTTGGTTGTGCCTAAGTGTCTGCACTCCTAAGTGGTCATTTTGCCACGTTTAAGACAATTCAGAAAATTATGGAGGCCAATTATGTTAAAGGATACTCAAGCATTCATCTCCAAATGTGATATGTGTCAAAAAAAATGGGGAACATCAGAAAGAGGAATGAAATGCCACAAAACTCAATTCTAGAAGTTGAAGTATTTGATTGATGGCGAATTGACTTCATGGAGCGATTCAACTGACCATCTCATGGAAACCGCTAGATTCTCATGGCAGTGGACTATGTGTCCAAGTGGGTTTAAGTTGTAGCTTGTCCCACTAATGATGCTAAGGTTGTTATCAAGTTGTTTAAGAGCATCACTTTCCCAGGTTTGGAGTACCTTGAGTGGTTATAAGTGATGAAGATTCCCACTTCATTAATAAAGTGTTTGAGAATCTACTAAAGAATCATGGAGTTAAGAATAAGGTAGCTACACCTTATCATCCACAAACCATTGGCCACATGGAAGTCTCAAACAATCAAATCAAAGTTATTTTAGCCAGAGTTGTTGGAGTTTTAAAACGAGATTGAGTAGTAAAGCTAGATGACTCCCAATCTCGATTCAGGAAATGGATGCTCTAGATGATGAGCTATTGGAGGAGTTAGCAGCGGAAGATAACCTGCAAGTCGATTTGATTAAACCAGGTGCAGAAGGGTACTTGAGTATCGAAGCCTACACTCGACTGTATCCATGCCAAGCTGGACCTCTAGACTCGAGGGGCATGTGCTCGAATGCACTACTAGTACAGGCACTAATGATTGTTCTGAGCTCAAGGCACCCAAACTGGAAATGAAACCACTTCTTATAGGGCTAAGGTACGATTTTCTAGGCCCTAATTGTACTTATCTGGTGATTGTCAATGATGCTTTGAGTGATGATAATTGAGCATGCTATTAACTAAACTGAAAAAGTTTAGAAAAGTTATATAGTACTTTCTTAACGACATTAGAGGCATATCTCCCAGCTTTTTCACTAATAGGATACACTTGGAGAATGAGTCTCATTTTAACATTGAGTCTCATAGGAGATTGAACCCTAACCTTAAAGAATTAGTGAAAAAGGAAATCCTTCAGTTGTTAGATGCGGATGTAATTTATCTGATTTTTAATAGTAAATGGGTTTCACTTGTGCATTCACTACAAGAAAATTGGGCATTTGCGATGGCAAAATGCCTCGTGAAGCTGTCACAAAAGACAAAGAAATACCCTTGAGACGTCAACAAAAATGTCGCAATTTTCAAGTCGCAAACATGTTTCCCTCGCAGAGACGTCGCAAGGCTTGCAAGCCTCTCTATCGCAAAAGCCTAGCATGATTTGCAATGTGAACGCGATGACCGTGATGCGAGTCTTTTGTGACTTTTGCTAGAGGAATACCTGCGACGTCTCTGCAAGGAAACCGTTTCAAGGAGGTAGCGAGGCCGACATTTGCGACTCTTATGCGAGGGCGACATCTGCGACTCATATGCGTGGGAATTATTTGCGACTCCCTTGCGACGTCATATTAAATAATAAAAATTTTTTAAAAAAACTAAAATTTAAAAATAATAAAATTATAAAATAAAATACAAAAAATTGTATTTTTTGTCAAATTAAAAATTGTTTACAAAATGTTTTACAAAAATCAAAAATTGTTGGAACGGTCTAAATTTTCCGAGCCAAAGCCGGTGTCTTCGTCTTCAGCATTGATCTCTGCAAACGCATCAGTTAGCTCTGGATCCTTCTTGGCCAGTACAGACTACAAGCGATCGTAGGTCGTGAAATTTTTCTTAGCTTTGGCAAGCTTGGTGTTAGTCTGATCCAACTCTTGGGTCTGACGATCGACTATCTCTCAGAGGTCAGAAGTTGCTGCTGAGGATTGTTAAAATCTTTCAGGTGAGATACACTGCTCAATGCTCGAGCCAAGAGAACGTGTTCCAAATAATCTTCTTTTTTTACGGGGAGTGATCTAATAAAAGAAATACAATCGAAAGTTAGAATAATTTAGCTAAAGATAAAGAGAAAGGAAGAACTTAAAATTAATTTACCTCTGAATAGATTTGGTTCTTCTGCGCCGTTGATAATCCCCCTGATGTAGTGCTTTCATCGCCGCATTCTTGAGTAAATTTCTGCAACTTTGCGGTGACATCGTTGTAGAGCTTCTCAGATTTTTTTTCCTTAAAATCCCTGGCTTTGTTCCGCTTGGTGATGTACAGAGTGGTAAGGATATCAGGGTGCGTATCCCCCGATTCCTCTTGCTGAAAAAGATAAAAATATATTACGATATATTTAAAATAATTCGTTAATTTTAAGTAAAAATATTTACCAGCTTGCGGGCTCGGGCTTTGAATGAAGTTCGGCCCGAGCAATGCTTGGGAGGACCGCTCCCATCAGAGTCAGACAATCAAGCTGCCCGATAAATTGTACTTTTCTTCTGCGACTTCGGATCCTCCCAAAACCAAATTAGGCCTTCCCAACCCAATCCTTGAACCTCTGCGACAATGCCTCATTGTCTTTCTTCTTCCACTTACTCTTCCAACGACCCACCTGATCGTTCATCCGTCTACGCAAGACTGCCTCAAACTCTTTGCAGACTAAGCCTGTAATGGAAATCTCCCAGTGAAACATTGCTACAAAAAAAGAATAACATATTATAGTTAATTGTATGTAATAAATGGTGTAATAAAGTAAAAGTAAAGAATAAAATTTTATTACCGCAAACGTTCTGGACCATCGATTGATGATGTGGATTAGTGTATGGCTAAAATTAACATCCTGCTCCTGGAAATCTCGTTCAAAGATCTTCCGAATAGTCGTTGGCAAAATTCCGTATTCATCGAACCTACATAAAATACATTAATGAAATTTAAATGCACTAATAATAGAATTTTGAATTATAAAAATTAAATTTGAAAGGTAATACCACAAAGTTCCTGGCGGACGGTTCGGATGAATATCAGGGAGATACTTGTGCACGAGATCAGAAAGTATGTCCTCGATAGGCCTAAATTTTTTAAAACCAGACCCGCAAAAACACCAAGGTAAATGAAAAAGATATGTCGCAAAGGCCTTGCAAGTGCCAATTTTTTCAAAAAAAGGTGTAGAGTCGTATGAATTTTCCTTAAAAATGTGTAGAGTAGTATGAATTTTCCTTAAAACGGTGTAGAGTAGTGACGCGGAATCCCGAAGGAACCGTCACTCCAAGTTGTAAGGATAGTCCTTGGTCTTCTAAGATTGTTGTTGTTTCAACTCGCCTTCAATTAAGCATGGTGGTGGAACCAGGGAATGTTGACTTGAGTAGCCCCCACTTTTAGTATATTAAACCAAAGATTGTTGCTATTTCGACTCGCCCCTTCACGCCAATGGCTAGGAATGGCCACACAAGTGTGATGGAAATCACTTGATAAACCAGTTTGATCCCTTGGATATGACACACCAAGAAAGATTAAAAAGTTGGTAAACGAAAAAAGAATCACTTTTAAATTTACTGGTAAAAAGTTGGATCCTCACAAATGAGAATTACATGAGTTTATAAAGAAGAGAAAGGACTCTCTATATTCCTCTAAACTTATTGAATGTCTTAAATATAAAGAGTAAAGACAACTAAGTAAATGACAAGTTAATGTCACAATTTACTATGACTTGAATGAGAAGGACTCTTGAACTTTTGGCCTCCAAAATATCTTTTAGTCTTCCAAATTCGTCACTATTCATGGGTTGAATTTTAAGACTTGATTTAGGACTTCTCTTGGACTTGTAGAAGGCTCAAAGTGGTTTGGACTTGGCAAGTATAAAGTCCAATGGATTCCTTATGTTGTTCTTTGTCCAAAAGGTCTTGATTAAATCCACAAATACTCTACTTGATTTGTTTAGTCTATGATCTTGTAATTAGACCGACTCGAATCTAGCTCTCTCGTGATCTTCATTGCTTAGCTCCAAGTTCTCCTTAGCTTCCTTTCTGTTTTCCATGATCATATCAAGTAGTATGAATTTTTTTTTTAAATGTGTAATACCAAGGACGGAATGGTGTTAAAAATTCCTTGCTAGGACATTGCGACATATGTGGTCTAGATGTCGCAAAGGACTCGCAGGTTTGCAAGACTCTTGCGACGTCTGGAACGCAGATGTCTCAATGGCCTCGCAGTAGCCAATTTTTTTTAAAAAAAGGTTCGGAAATGACTTTTTTAATCATAATGACTAATACGAAGGTTCCAATACCTTTTACCGTAATTTTTTCGGGTTCATACTAGGGGTTGTTTTTTCCTTAAAAAAAAGATTCACGAGGTCCCTCCTCCGTCGTAGGTTAGATACCGTAAGAAAGCATTACAAACTTGCGACATTTGTTCCAGTCGAAGGTAGAGGCCTCGCGAATCTTTGTTCTAAAACAAAATATTTGAACATTGTTTTTTTCCTCACTATTTTCTCTCTCTAACTTTAAATGAGTTGTTGAGAAAATAGATTGACATGGAGGGTTATTTATAGGGAAAACGATCACTTGATATGGAATTGCGATGTTCCAAAAGCCGCATCGCAAGGCTGTCGCAAAATTGACGTCGCAGGGCTCTCGCATCTGTCTTAAAAAATTAAATTAAAAACAAGATTTTTGGTGTTACAAATACATTAAGATACTAACAGTAATGAAATGTTATCACAAAAATTTTAATTAATAATTCTCTTATTCTTCATCGGTATATTCCTCTTCTTCTGTGTCTTCCTCGGTCTCGTTGAAATCTTCAGAATCATCATGATCTTTGGTTGCATCATTAGGAACAATGTCTTCTACTTCTTGTTGCGCATGTATGATTCGTTCTTTGGACTCAACAGCTATAGCGAGTTCTGATGATCTTTCTTGTTGCATAACCACATCATCGGCTTCCACCATTATACGTCCTCTTGGATTCACTTTAATAACAGAAAGCCATGTCTCACGCTTTTGCCTTATACGAGGATATGGAATAAAACACACTTATTTTGCCTGACATGCTAGAATAAACGGGTCAAACTTGGAATATATCAGGCTTTCATTAACATCGGTTACCCCTAAGTTATTAGTGTGCACTCCTCGACTGGCCGTTGTATTGTACTAATGACATTGGAACAAAATGCATCTCAATCCAATTACTCCAGGATATGTCGTAGAAGTCAGTTTCACAAGGCAGATGAATCCCGTAATTTACCGTTGATCTATTGGTACCATGGTCATATGTATAAAAAAGTATAGCCGCGAGTGAAATGCATTGGAGCCGTTACGATTCTGGCAATAGGATCATCAACAATCTCATGCAACCATATGGGCATAGGTTTGCGAGAACATCCATTCTTAACCTACAAAATATACATTTATAAATGTGCAGTAATTTATTTTTGCAAAACTTTTCATATTTAATATATATCTTACTTACATAGTATTTTAACCAACCCGCGAAATCACGTTCTTTGTATGTGTCATATTTTGTTTCTTGCAAGTTAGGGAAGACTTCCCGTATCTGACTGTCAAACTCACTCCATATAAAGTAGGTATGATTGTTAACAAGATATGTGTGTACATAGATAAATAAATTAATAAAGTCTAATATCTAAATATCTCTCAAATGGCACTACATCTTCACAATTTCGCAGTATGTAATTGTGAGCTACACGAGAGTATGTGTGATTTTCCCAGTACTCTTCCTTTAATTTTCCACCAAGTCTCCCTACCTACCGAAAGATTTTAAGTACCGCAATGGCATATGATGGTGCAACCCCTCCATCGTCATATCGTCTGACTTGGGTTCTTTTTGTTTGAACGGCTAGACTAAAGTAATATGATGTGAAATGTGATGTTTCCTCAATTAGACTTCCTGCAACGATCGATCCTTCCACTTTTGCTTAGTTTTTTACTTTATTATTAAGATGGCCCATAAATCGCTCAAATGGGTTCATCCATCTAAACTGAACGAGCCTACCGAGAGCTGCTTCTTGTGGTAGGTGGATTAGAAGATGTTCCATCACGTCAAAAAACTGCAGGAGGAAAGATCTTTTCCAAGTTACAAAGCAACACTTGAATGTTACTTTCTAATTGAGCTATGCCATCCACTGTTAGTGTTCGTGTACAAAGATCCCTAAAAAATCCACCAATCCCTACATATTAGACAAATCACTATTATAAGCAAATCATTTTTATAATTACACCAATTAGACAAATCAAAACTATAAAACCATTTACCGGCTATTGATTCATGGACAGTAGTTGGAAGCAGCTCAAGTAATGCAAAAGGAAGAAGTCGCTGCATGTATACATGACAATCATGACTCTTCATACCCGATATGTTTTCCCTTGCTCTATACACCTTGCAAATTTAGACACGTAACCATCCATAAACTTTACATCATAAAAATCCATCTAAACAATGTTTGTTTAGCATCTTCTACCAAACGGAATATCGGAATCGGTTATTTTCCATCCATCGTGATATGTAATTCTAGTCTTGCACATATTTTGGCCAAGTCCAACCTGGCTTTTTATCTTTACTCTTGCCCTGCACATTTAAACATGTGTTCATAATGTTGTTAAAATAGTTTTTAACAATGTTCATCGGACCCATATTGTGTCGTAGTAAGTGATCTTTCCAATATGGGAGTTCCCAAAAGATACTCTTTTTGTGCCAATTGTGAGAGTCACCATATCTGTCAGGCATGTTTCCTAGAATGTGCCAATTGCCCCCACGTTCACATGTTTCCTGAGCACCATAATGATCAATTTGCTCCAAAATTTCACGGTATGACATGTGAGTTGGGGGAGGAACACGCACAACCTTGTTTTTCTTGAACAATTTCTTGTTCTTTCTGTATGGATGATGCATGGACAGAAATCGACGATGACAATCGAACCAACATGATTTCTTGCCATGCTTTAATTGAAATGCATCTGACCAACCCATACAATATGGACAAGATAACCTTCCATGTGTCGTCCATCCTGATAGCATTCCATACGCTGGGAAGTCACTTATTGCCCACAATAAAACAGCGTGCATGTTGAAATTCTGCTTCTGCGAGTAATCGAATGTGCAAGTACCCCTATAGAGAATACTGTCTACCAGATAAACCAAATGGGCTAAATCCATCAGTGCATAAACCTAGATATACATTCCTAGACTCTTTAGCGAAGTTAGAATTTATCATTTGAAAATGTTTCCAAGCCTTTGCATCTGACGGATGTGTAACCTCCCCATCATTTACTTTATGTTCAGCATGTCATCTCACTGCAGATGAGGTCCTCTCCGATTGATATAATCGTTTCAACCTATCAGTGATTCAAAGGTACCACATACGTCAGTATGGGATACGCGTCCTTCCCTTTGTTGCACGGTATCATGGCTATCCACAAAAACAACATTCCTGCAATTTATCATCATCTTTCCAGAAAATCATGCAATTTTTACTACAAACATCAATCATTTCAGATGGTAATCCTAGACCCGCAACCACCTTCTGCATTTTATAATAACTCTCAAGAGAATTATTATCTTCCGGCAAATACTCTTTAAGCACATCGGCAAATTGATTCATACTTCTCTCACTTATGTTTCCTTTACTTTTAATAGACATCAACCTAGATGCTAATGACAGTTTAGATATACCATCTCTACATTCCTCATAGATGGGTAGATTTACAACATCTATAATATCATAAAATTGTTTTGCTTTCGGGTTAGGTTTTTTCCTAATATTTTCAACAACACCCGGAAAATTACCATGATATGCATTTGTAACCATATCATGAGACATATTTCCTTGTAGATGAGCATAGTTTTCAAACATACGACCACCATAGTTGTTATTAGTATATTCTTGACTAGCTTGATCATTACCACGAGCACCCGTATTACTATTTCCAGCACCCAAACTATACCCATCCCCATGAGAAAACCAGACATAATAGTTTGGAGTAAATCCTCTATTATAAACGTGTCTTTTTACCATATCGATATTCAAATATATTTTTTTCCCACACTTTATACATGGACAAAATATGTTACCGTCATTTGGAGTATGTGGATTATTTGCCGCCTGATTTATAAATGCATGCAGCCCATCTCAGAACTCCTTCATCACTTCTCCGGTCTCCATATCCCTTCGAATATACATCTATCATTGTAAAGTGCACACTTCATGTTCCGACGTCATTTTTCTTATCAAGATTTATAATTTAATTTATTGGACTTTTTTTGTCAAACAAAATCATCTCTCACTTGTTTCTCTCTCTTATTACTTCTGGTTTGGTGTCAAAATACATTCTCATGTGGGGATATTTATAGGGAAAACGGATCTGCTACGGATTTGCGATGTCCCAAAAGTCAAACGCAAAACCAACACAAAGATGTCAAAAACGTGCAATAGAAATACTGTCTCGCAAGAACGTCGCAGGTTTGCGATGCTTTTGCGACATATTTTGCGTCCTCGCAAGAATGTCGCATAGGAATCGCAATGGCATCGCAAACTTGCAACGTTTTTCGCCATCGCATTTTTGATACGCTTTTGCGATGCAGGTTTTGGCATAGCAAGAACATTGCAATGGCAAAGCAATTTTGCGACACTATTTTGGCATCACAATTTTCCATCCCAAAACGCTTGTTTTCTTGTAGTGATTGTGTTCCTAAGAAAGAGAGTATCACTGTGGTTAAGAATTATGAGGATGAATTGATACCAATTAGAACTATAACGGGGCATAAGATATGTATTGACTATAGGAGACTCAACTCTTCTACTAGGAAGGACAACTTTTTCCTTTTATTGACTAAATGCTTGTGCTTTATTAAAAATCATTTGTGATCGATCATCTAACTTCCGCAAGTGTGGTACACAATGATCCTTCCTAGTAGAAGAATTTGAGTCTCCTACGGATCGAGACACCACACTTGCGGAAGTTAGATGATTGATCATGAATGCTTGTTCATCTTGGAACTAAGTCGGGATCTAAACTATATTGTTTGCTTGATCAACCAACTCGGAGGATTATCCTGAGTAGAGATGTCATCTTTGATGAGACAAAAAAGTGGAGTTGAAGTAGTATTGATACACCCATAAGACAAGAGAATGGTTTCACCTTCGAGATTGAAACTTATGGTGAAGGCGAGAGTCAAGAAACGAGGCACGTTGCTACTAGAGACTCACAAAAAATGGAAGCTTCTTACACAATCAATGAGTCCAACGATATTATTGATGATGAGCTTGAAAGTTTAGACATTGATAAGGGGTCTTCTCCAAACGTACAAATGTTACAAAGATAAGTGACGAAACCGAAGTATCTCGAAGACTACGTCTTGTTTGCGGATGAAGAAGGAGAAATGTTATTTTTATGTTTAAATGATGAACCAAGTAATTTTTTGGAACCTAAGGAAATTAAGCTTTGGATTCTCACGTGTGAAGATGAAATCTCGATTATTGTCAAAAACGAGACTTGGGATCTCGAAGATCTTCCTGGAGGTACAAAAGCAATTGGACTTAGGTGGGTCTTTAAGATTAAGAGGAATGTCGATGGAAGCATAAGCAAGTATAAGGCAAAGCTTGTTGCGAATGTGTATGTGCAATGACATGGTATATATTATGAAGAAATATTTCATTTGATTGCTAGATTGGAAACAATCCAACTCCTAGTAAATTTAGCCGCATCTTATGGTTTGGAAATTCATCATCTCGATGTTTAAACCGCTTTTCTTATTGGAGAGTTAAAGGAAGTGAGCAAAAAGTCTATAAGCTAAAGAAGGTTTTGTATGGGTTAAAGCAAGCATCAAGAGCTTGGAACATCAAGCTTAATCAAGTTCTCATAGAACTAAGGTTTTAGCGATGCACTAAAGAGCCATCGATCTATAGAAAGGTATTGACAAGAAACCCTACTTATAGTTGTATATGTAGATGATCTTTTTACAAAAGTTAAAGCAAAAAGGTGTTCAATGAGTTCAAACTAGAGATGTCATCAAAGTTCGTAAATGAGTGATCTACGAAAGTTAACATACTATCTTGGGATGAAAGTATATCAACATGTCGGAGGAGTAACATTGAACCAAAAATGCTATGCTCAAAAGATACTTGAAGAATCAGGTATGAGTGATTGTAACTTGGCGCACATACGGATGGACTCGGGTCTCAAGTTGTTAAAATTGGAAGAGGAGAAAGAGATTGATGTTATAAATTATATAAAGAACGTGGGATGTCTACGATATTTATTGCACACTCATCGAAATTTGGCATATAGTGTGGGAGTTTTGAGTCGTTATATGCAAAGTCCAAGAGAGTCTCATGGAGCCGCCATGAAACAATGTTTGTGGTATTTAAAGGGAACAACTACATTTGGCTTGGTGATCACAAGATCATCAACGAAGGTGCCAAGACTCGTTGGTTTTAGTGATAGCAGCAATAATGTCGATCCCGATGATGGAAGGAGTACTACCAGACACATCTTCTACCTCAGAGATAGTCCAATCACTTGGTGCTCTCAAAAGTTGTGGCTTTGTCGTCGTGTGAAGCCAAGTTTATGGCAGGTACGGAAGCGGCTAGACAAGCGATTTGGCATCAAGAATTACTTAGCTAAGTAACATGTTTAACTAGTGAGAAGACAGCAATCTACATTGACAACAAATCGGCTATTTCCATGGAAGAAGCAAGCATATTCATACAAGATATCACTTCATAAGAGAATGTGTTGAGAATGGTCAAATAGAAGTTGAACATGTTCTCGGGAACAAACAAAAGGCAGACATTCTAACTAAGGCTTTTGAAAGGATCAACTTCAAAGAAATGAGAGACTACATTGGTGTTAAAGACATAGAAGAGATCGATATTAAGCTTAAAGGGAAAAATATTAGTTTAAGCTTAGCATCAATTACTTGTTGAGCAAGTTTAGTAGATAGATTAGATAATTTTGAAATATTTTAGGAGTTATCTAAAATATAAGTTTTCATTTTTGTAATTAGAAATGATCTAATATATATAAGGAGATGCCAAGGTGTAACATAAATTAAGAGACTAAAAATGAGAGTTTAGATTTTGAGAAAGTTTCCTAAATTAATAAAGAAAAGTTAATTTTTATACTGCTTGAGTTAATCGATTTACTTCTTAGAAATTCTACAATACCAACACCTATTTATGGGACGGGTCAAGATTAATATATTTGGAAAGTGAATTACCTCAACTTATCATTCTCGATTAGTTTTTCAAAGTTTGGGATCCGTTGCTTCAGCTGTTCAGTGGGTACAAGCTGTTTGGTTTAAAGGCTATATTTTAAAATTTGTGTTCACCTTTTGGATTGCAGTTTTTGATAGGCTCCCGGTTAAAAGTAGACTATATAATTGGGGCATCATTCCGTCAAAAACATGTTGTACTTGTAGTCTTGTGGTTGATACTAGAAATCATCTTCTCCTTACTTGTGAATTCAGCTTGCACAAGTTGGGTCTGGAAATTGGTGTTACACAAGTTGGGTCTGAACTCAATCAGGATTGTTAAATGGGATGAGCTTCACCGAGTTAATGCTTCAAAGAGGATCACGGCAAAAAAGAGTTCTTACTTTGTCTATTTATACAAGCATATGGAGAGTGAGAAATATAAGGCTTCACAGTACCATTTTGCAGTATGTCCGAGAAGTATTCAAAACAATCAACATATGCATTCGGGTCACAATTATTTCAATAACAAGGCGTAAGAAGTTCGCTAATCTTCTTAGCCTTTGATTTAAGTATGATTAACTATGTTTGTAAGACTAATTGGTGATATCTCTCAATTATTTTTCTTAATAGAATTCTCATAACTTTTTTTTGTTAATACTGGAGCATAATTAATCAACCCATTAAACAAATTTTCACATAATATAGAGAATGAAATTCGATAGTCTTCAATAAATTTAAAGTCATTTTCTATACAATTTTTGTAATTAAACCGCTTATTTGATATATAAATCTACAGTTCTACATTATATAAAAATATAATAAAGAAGTAGAGTGCATAGACAAAACAAATCTGTGGAAAACAGATAAGGAGCGCACACTTGATTAATAAAGAAACAACAACTTAGCATGCACTTGTCCAATGAGACTTATTTGGTGGGAGACTGAATAACTTAGCATAAAGCCGTTCCTATATATATATATATATATATATATATATATATATATATATTTAATATAATGGAACCATAAGAAAAAAAAGGGAGAGCAACCGAAAGAGCAGAGAGTGAGCCATTTCTAGTCACGAATTGGAGGTGACGAATTCTTTAACGACTTTGTTAGTGCGAGAATATTCACTCTCCCACCGAATAAGTTATTTTATTTAAAATTTTACTTGCTTTCTAGCTCATACTCAAATCTTTAAAAATATTGGGGGCTAAAAGGAATTGGAAGGTTGAGTGTATCCAATAACGAATGGTTTTAAATCAACTGTAAACGAGTAATTTTGTAGCTTGCGGACCTAAATATTTTGCAATAGTCAAGTATTGATTAAAATGGTCAGCTAATAGTTCAAATATTTAAAATTTAGTTTTTCTAGGGTTTTGTGCCAAAATTTTTTTGAAGTGATATAGATTATAAAAATATTTTCCATGTATAGGTCAATCCTATAAAATAAAAAGTAATATGCAATATAACCCTCGTAGTTAACAGACATTATATAAGTGACGAGAATCAAAACTCTGCATTTTGATTCTAATTTTTGTTATAATTTTGTTTTTTGGTTGTGATCAATCATTACCCTATGTTAATAATAACTTCTCATAATTATCTTTAAATATTGTTTTTATCATAAATTCAAATTCAAATATGTTCGAAACTCCAAAAAGTAGAGAACATGATTTTTATAAAACATTCCCAAAAGAAAACACACGAACTTTCACATATTTGGTTTTTTGGAATTGGATGTGAAGATGATGCACCGATATTGTGAATTTTCTGGGGTTTACCTCTTTGTCTTCTTGGTAGTGCATATGAGAGTGACATATGATCTTGATTTACTTTAGTTGCTGAAGCTGGCAAAAGGTGAATAGTTGTTGGAATTGTAGCTCGTTTTCTTGGCATGTTTTTCTGGGTCTTGGTTCTCCTTTCTCTCATTGTCTCTTCGTCCCTCATGGTCTGCCCGTAGGTTTTTTGAAAAGTGGTGGCTGCACTCTAACATACGTTGTAACAGCCCATAAATTCATTCCATTAACGAGTTGGAGCAACTCATTGTAGCAGGTCCTTAGCTTTTCTACTGAGAACCAATGTGACAAGAGAGGTTTAGGGTCTTGATTTGTATTGTTTTATTGTCTCAAAGCAAAAACGATATGGCAACATGGAATTCACTAATCAAATATAATTTGCAACTGCTTGATATATCACCATGCATCTGCAATATGAAGCTCTCATCTGGATATTGGACTTGCAGTTGAAGTAACCAACCTCATATTAGATGACCAATATCCACCACAATACAAAAAAAAAAAGATTAAAAATGCACAAACAATTAGCTTCACAATTATTTTCAATTGTACCTCACAAACAAACTGCACAAACTAAATATGGTTAAAACGAATATACACAAATGATATACCTCATAGCTTCAATTTTCAGTAGCACGTTGAATTTCAACCTAAACTCAAACAACTAGCCTCAAAATATTACACAAATAATTACAATCTATATGTTACCAAGTTTTTACAACTACAATCGCGTGAATAATACCCACGTTTTCAAGCTTAGTAACATAAAAATTGGAGAGTGTACCACCTCAAAGCTTAGCTTTTCATCATGGTCCTCAAACGTTACCAGGAATTGATGTTAGATTTTTACTAAGCTTTCTCCTCAATTTTCCTTAAATTTTCAAAACCTAAAGTAATACCCAAAAAATTTGAAAGAAATAGCAAAACGTTCAACAAGAACACATATCCACAAGAAATACACAAATTACAGAAAGGCGAGAAAGGTCACATGTAATGTTATTCTACATGTCGTTGAAGAAGCTGTTTATCTCAAAGAGAAACGAAAACCTCAACCTTAACCTCTAATACTCGACCCTAGCCTCTAAAACTGATTACGAAACACCTTTTTCCATTACATGTTAGTTACAAAATTCAGTTTTTTCTATTACATATTTAAGATTTTGACATACAAATTAATGAATCATTTAATTTCTTTTTTCAATTAAAAATATTATTTTAATCTATTCAGTAATCATTCAAATAATTAAAAATCAGTGCATAATACAAAAAATCAGAACAAATAAAAACATAATTAGTTTTACATTAAAAATTAAAAATATTAAATTATATAGTACAAATGTTTTACACTTAAATATCATCTAATATAAAATGGAGAGTATATAATTTGCTTACTAAAAAGTAATCTTGAAAATTTAGATACATAAAGTTATAATGAATTATATTCAATATGGTGGTTAGGATGATTTATGTAATGATTTTTGTATAAAGGGTTTGATCTCTCACCACTAAATTTGTAGATTATAAAGGAATTTTACACTATAGATGAAGTTTCATCGATTTAATCGTTAATTTTTTTCAACATTGGGCCACAACTAGTAGCCAAATTCCTACATAATGTAGGAAATAAAACTTGATCCATGAATGTGCAAGTGCATCTCACTTTAATGGACTTACAACATGCTTTTAGTGGATTTCTGCTTTTAGTGAAATTACGACATGCATCTATTTAATCATTATTACTAATAAAAATGGAATATTGTTAAAACTGTAAATTTTGAGTTTTTAATTGTATAAAAATACCTAAATACTTAAGTTTCTAAATTATGCCACTTTCAAAATAGTAAAAAGGCAATAATACGGTCTTTTTTTTTTCTTCGTTCTTTTTTCTTCCTTCTCTCTTCTTTTTCTTTATCGATTACATGTCCATGTCCATGTCCATCGTTAATCTCTATGTCCGTCGCCGAAAACAATTTCTCATTTCCTTTTCCATTTACCATGTGTCGTTGATTCATTCGTCCATGTCCATGTGCATACTCATTTTAGACATGTCTATGTCCATTGGTTATGTCTATGTTTGTTTTAACATCATGTCCATTTTAGGCATGTTCATATCTAAAATTATCTCTATATTTTTCAATGTCCATATTCATCGGTTATTCCCGTATCCGCCGTCAAAACATAATTTTGTCATTTTTTTTCTATTTGCTACATATCATTCATTTGTCTACATACCATTCTATATAAAAAATAAAGTTAATGGCATTTTAAGGACTGCCATTCTGTACAATTATCTCAAAAAATAACCTACAGCTATAAAGATATGTATATTGAGGGGGTGATTAGGAATACCCGTGGTTACTATAGAAAGTTTTTAGAAAAAAAAAAAAAAAAAAACTAAAATTTACTCAATCATATTTCAGATTAAATTTTAGTTTTCATTGCTTTAAAAAACAAATTTTTAAATATAAAAGATTCTTGCCGATGACAGGTGGCTTAGTGGTGTAGTCACTTTACAAATCCTTAAGGCACCAGGGATCGAACCCCCTACCTGCACTAATAGGAGAGGATTTAAAAGTCAGTAGGGTAGTTGACAAAAAAAAATATAAAAGATTTTTTGGCGGTTGAAAAACCAAAAGTTTACGGCCTAAAACCATAAACTTTAAAAAATTTAAATCAATTTATTATTAATATAAATTAATTTTTAGTACACGTATACACTCAATCTATCTAATATAGCATGAGTAAAAAAAGATAAAAGAATTTACGATGTCGTCTTAAACATATGTTTACATTATTATTTGTTGCTAAGATATTCATCTGTTGTTCATATTATAGCACTTCTATAAACTAACATTTGTTTTCATTATTATTTGAATGCAACTTTAATTCAGATTTTCTTTTTGATGCATATTTATTGTAGAAATATTTACAGCTATCTTTAATATTTTTGTTTAGATATATTTATTTTTAGTAAAATATTACATATATATTATAAATGTATTACTTTTACAATTTCATAATTTTATTTTAAATATTGTAGAATTATTAATATACAATATTTATGTTTAAGAGTTTTACTAATTAAACTTTGATTTTCAAAAACCAAATCTATAGACAAAATACCTAAAGCCAAAATTATAGAACAAAACAATTCAAAGTTAGAAGCCTTTACTAATCAGACTCTTGCAAAACTGTCAGTTTCAATAGACATGAGAATCTAGCACCTTTATTCCCCACGAATGCGGTGATGCAGCAACTGACTTTTAAAGGCTATTCTCTACACTTTACTTATTTGATTTTATACTTTTTATTTTCTGAAAAGGAAGAAGAAAGTGGGAACTATTGAGTTGGACTATGACTTGGATCAAACATAAAACGAAATTTATATCATTATCCATTAATTATCACCTCCACCATCATAAAAGAATAATAAAACCAGCCTCTTTTAATATATAAATAGACCATTTAGATAGAGTTTCACTCACAAAACTCGAGGAAAATGAAACCAACAGAAAAAATGCAGACAGAGGCACTCAAGGAAGAGGAGGAGACAAAGAAACCTCAGTTTGAGAATTCTTCTCAACACTTTGTTTAGAAGCGATCGGGACAAAACAAAAAAGTTGGCTCTTATGGTCATGGCAAAACGGCAAGTCATATATCGGCATCACGCTCGTTATTCGAGTTCTCTTTTAATTTCATTTCGGTTTTGTAATCAAATCCTTAAATCTTTCAAGGTTCGGTTGCTACTGAATTAAATCATCTTTTTATTCTATCAGCAGGTGATGTGAAACATCATTATAAATTTATAATGTACATCGTTTTGTGTTGTGTGTTTCTATTTTCCAGTTTCCCGGAATAATACAGTATTTATCAATCGACTATGTTTAATATAATTGTGAATTTAGTATTACTCCCTATGTCCCAAAATATAAAGATTTTTAGGTAAAATTATGTTTATTTAAACACTTTAATAACTTACTTAAAATATTATTTAATATCTTAATTTATTATAATTTGACCAATCATAAAAATGATAGCAGAATTTGAATAGTATAGCGATATTAAAGACATCAAACTTTGTATATGAATTCTCAAAAAATCTTATGAAACGGAATAAATAAAAATCGCTTAAACATCTTATTTTTGGAACATGAAAGTAACTGATAAGTAAAAAAGTCAAGAAACGTGTATTTCGTCTTCTTGTGATCTGAATAATCTTGACCCGGCCGTCCCTAAACTTTCACAATCCACCATCGGCCAATAGTTTACAAGACATAAATTCAAGCTTCAATGTGTGAAAGATGAGGCAATCGAGTTTTCTGATCCACAACGTGGGCAGATAAGAATTATCTAAATCAAGTTGTAATGCAATAATAACTTTTTGTTGTTCCTATATATCATTTGTTAGACATTAAAAGGGAGTCCCAAATATTAAGGCAATGAATAGTGAATTATTTTTTAGTTTTTGATTTTTATTATAAATTTTGGTTTCTAGTGAATTCTTAGTCTCGTTTTGAAACTCCTTCCTCTTCTGAATCGCACAAACACAAGGCTGAAGATGATGGCGCCTCCTCGTCTAGCCATCCAAATATTGCCGCTACTCATCGTGGGTTTCGCCAATGGTTCTCCCAGGATGACTTCTGTGAAACGTACACCAAATGATGATTCATTACTCTGACTTTTTCCAAGATAACCAAGCCTAAGACATTTTCGATGATGCACCAGAGACTATTTCGACACCACCAAGTGGTGGTGCTAACAAAACTAGTGAGGGTACGGTGGGCCATAAGCCACCAGAAGTAACATCAATACAACCTTTTGGAACTACCGAAACTTGAAAGAGTCCTCTGTAGTTCGACGCCTTATGGGAATAGTTCATCGCTATTCCCCAGACATACTCTTTTTAGTGGAGACGAAGAACATTGACGACGTGGTACGTGATGTGGCTGCACAATTAAATTATCCTAATATTACTTGTCTATCGCTTAGGGCTTTGTTGTGGTCTAATGAAGTGTATGTAAGCTTTAATTATCAAGGGAAAGAATGATCGATTGTATGATCAATAAAAACGAGATTTCCTGATATATATCTTTTGTTTACGGACACCCAATTAGAAAATTATGACACTTGTTATAGGAACAACTGGAACAAATTAGTTATACACAAACGGGTCCATGGATCATGTGTGATGAGTTTAACAACATCTTGAATGCGAACGAGAAGATAGGTAGACCTCCACACAAGGCTTGGACCTTCTCTCGGTTCTGGAACATGGTGACGGCTTGTGACGCAGAATCCCGAAGGAATCATCACTCCAAGTTGTAAGGATAGTCCTTGGTCTTCCAAGAATTTGAGTAACCTCCACCTTAGATATATCAAACCTAAGATTGTTGTTGTTTCAACTCGTCTTCAATTAAGCAAGGTGGTGGAACCACGGAATGTTGACTCGAGTAGCCCCCACCTTTAGTATATTAAACAAAAGATTGTTGCTATTTCGACTCGCCCCTTCACGCCAATGGTTAGGAATGGCCACACAAGTGTGATGGAAATCACTTGATAAACCAGTTTGATCCCTTAGATATGACACACCAAGAAAGATCGAAAAGTTCACAAAGAACAAAAAGAGAATCACTCTCAAATTTATTGATAAAAAGTTGGATCCTCACAAATGAGAATTACATGAGTTTATAAAGAAGAGAAATGACTCTCTAGATTCCTCTAAACTTATTGAATGTCTTAAATATAAAGAGTAAAGACTACTAAGTAAATGACAAGTAAATGTCACAATTTACTATGACTTAATGAGAAGAACTCTTGAACTTTTGGCCTCCAAAATATCTTTTAGTCTTCCATATTCGTCACTATTCATGGGCTGAACTTTAAGACTTGATTTAGGACTTCTCTTGGACTTGTAGAAGGCTCAAAGTGGTTTGGACTTGGCAAGTATAAAGTCCAATGGATTCCTTATGTTGTTCTTTGTCCAAAAGGCCTTGAAAAAATCCACAAATGCTCTCCTTGATTTGTTTAGTTTGTGATCTTGTAATTGGACCGACTGGAATCTCCAAAGCTTTCTCGTGATCTTCATTGCTTAGCTCCAAGTTCTCCTTAGCTTTCTTTTTTTTCCATGATCATATCATCCCCATCTTCTTGAAAAGGATTTGACCTCAAATCAGGTTCATCTGCATCAAAAGGAATCAAGTCAGAAATGTTAAAGCTAGAACTGATTTTGTACTCACTTGGCAAGTCTATCTTGTAGGCGTTTTCATTGATCTTTTCTAAGACTCGAAATGGCCCAATGGCCCTTGGCATTAGCTTAGACTTCCTTTGAGCTGGAAATCATTCCTTCCTCATGTGAACCCAAACTAAGTCTCTGGGTGTAAAGCTTTTCTCACACCTTCCTTTGTTGGCTTGCTTTTGATATTGCTTAGTCTTTTGCTCAATGTTAAGCCTCATTTTTTCATGAAGCTTCTTGACCATCTCAGCTTTCTTTTTCCCGTCTAAGTTCATAAGCTCATTGAAAGGTAAAGGTGATAAGTCCAATGGAGTTAAGAGATTAAAACCATACACAATCTGAAAAGGGGAAAAGTTAGTAGCCGAGTGGATGGAATGATTATAAGCAAACTCAACATGAGGCAAGCAATCTTCCCAAATTCTGATATTCTTTTTAATTATAGCACGCAACAAAGTGGATAAAATCCTATTGACTACTTCAGTTTGTCCATCAGTTTGTGGATGACAAGTAGTAGAAAACAATAACTTTGTCCCTAACTTAGCCCACAAATGTTTCCAAAATTAACTAAGAAACTTAGCGTCTCGATATGAAACAATCGTCCTAAGCATGCCATGTAAATGCACAACTTCCTTAAAAAAACAAATCAGCAACAAATGTAGCATCATCAGATTTGTGACAAGGAATGAAATGTGCCATCTTAGAAAATCGGTCTACTACCACAAAGATAGATACCATACCTCTCTTAGTTCTAGGCAACCCAAGGAAAAAGTTCATTGAGATATCAGTTCATGGTTCACTCGGAATAGGCAATGGGAGATACATACCTTGAGGTTGGACTTTAGACTTAGCTTGCTTACAAGTAACACACCTTGCACAAATTCGTTCCACATCTCTTTTCATATGCGGCCAATGGAAATGTTCTTTTATAACAGCCACGGTCTTGAAGACGCCAAAATGTCCCATAAGACCTCCTCCATGTGATTCCCTAACCAAAAGATCTCTCAAAGAACAATTAGGAATGCACAATTTATTTTCATAGAATAGAAAACCCTCATAAAGATAGAACTTTCCATATGAATGCTTCACACAATTCCTAAACACTTCTTGAAAGTCAAGGTCAGTTTCATATAACTCTTTAATGTGCTCAAAACCAAGAACCTTAGTACCAAGAGTATATATTAGTGCATATCTTCTTGATAACGCATCAGCCACAACGTTTTCTTTTCCTTGCTTATACCGTATGACATAAGGAAACGTTTCTATAAACTCCATCCAACGAGCATATCGTTTATTTAGTTTATGTTGATCCTTCAAGTGTTTCAAAGACTCATGATCCGTATGAATCACAGATAGTGTTGCCATGTTTGCAAAGCTCTAACCAAAGCATACAACTCCTTGTCATAAGTTGGATAGTTTAGAGTTGCTCCTCCAAGCTTCTCACTAAAGTAAGCGATTGGCTTCTTCTCTTGCATAAGCACAGCTCCAATGCCTACACCTGATGCATCACATTCAATCTCAAATGTTTTAAGAAAGTTAGGCAAAGATAAAAGTGGTGCATTGGTGAGTTTCTCTTTAAGTTGTTTGAATGCATTCTCTTGAGCTTCTCCCCATTTGAATCCAACATCTTTCTCGATCACTTCAGTAAATGGGGCAGCAATAGTGCTAAAATCACGAACAAAATGTCTATAGAATCCAGCAAGGCCATGAAAACTTTGAACTTCTCCTACGGTTTTAGGACTTGGCCATTTTCGGATTGCTTTCACTTTCTCCTCGTCTACTTGAATGCCCTGTGCACTTACAACAAAGCCTAGAAACACAAGGTTAGCCGAACAAAAGGTACACTTTTTCTCAAGTTAGCATATAGCTTTTCTTTTCTTAGTACACCTAAAACCGATTTCAAATGTTCATTGTGCTCTTCCAAACTTTTGCTAAAAACCAGAATATCATCAAAGTAGACAACTACAAACAAACCAATCAAATGTCTCAAAACATGGTTCATTAACCTCATGAACGTGCTGCGTGCATTAGTTAATCCAAAAGGCATGACTAACCACTCATAAAGACCATGTTTTGTTTTAAAATCTATTTTCCATTCATCACCCTCTTTCATTCGAATTTGGTGATATCCACTCTGAAGATCAATTTTAGAAAAGACACAAGAACCATGCAGCTCATCTAACATATCATCTAAGCGAGGAATTGGGTGTCTATACTTTACTGTGATATTATTGATGGATCTATAATCAACACACATGCGCCAAGTTCCATCTTTCTTAGGATCTAGTAAAACGGGCACAGCACATGGACTCATGCTCTCACGGATATATCCTTTCTCCATCAGTTCACTCACTTGCCTTTGCAACTCCTTTGTCTCTTCCGGATTGGGTCTATAGGCTGGACGGTTTGGAATGGATGCTCCGGGTACAAAGTCTATTTGATGCTCAATCCCTCGGATTGGAGGTAAACCACTAGGGTTCTCATCCGGAAATACATCTCCAAAATCCTGCAACAAAGAAGAAATACCACTAGGCAAACCGGGGTCAAGGTTAGTAGAACTCATAAAGACCTCTTTGTACATAAGTACAAATATAGGCTGATGTGAAACCAAAGCTCTCTTTATCTCACTTGACCTCACAAAGAAATTTTGGTGTTTTCTCTCTTTTTTCTCTTTGTGTGTTTCACTCTTAAGCTCACTATTTTTTTGTGTTTCTCTCTCAATCTCACTCTCTTTTTGGTGTTTTGTGTTTATGTCACTCATAGTTCTCTCCTCACGTTGCTTTAGAAGCAAATAATCTTGGTAGATTTCATTAGGAGTCATAGGAACAAGTGTAATCGTTTTCCCCTTATAACCAAATGAATGCTTGTTGGTGAAACCATCATGAAAAACTTTCCGATCAAACCGCCACGGTCTCCCAAGAAGAATATGCCCAGCCTTCATTGGCACAATATCATAAATCACTTCGTCCTTATACTTCCCAATGCTAAATGGAACCACAACTTGCTTTTGACACTTTGAGTTCTCCAAACTCACTTAACCATTGAAGCTTATACGGCTTGGGATGTTTTCGAGTAGTCAATCCTAGTTTCTCCACAAGTGTAGTACTCGCCACATTCGTACAGCTCCCTCCATCAATTATAAGACTACACACCTTATCAAGAACAAGACATCGCGTGTGGAATAGCTTCTCACGCTGCACGTTCTCCTCTAGTTTACCTTGCACACTCAAAGACCTTCTAGCTACCAAAAGATCACCTTTGGTTGTAGGTAACTCCAGCTCATCTTGAGATGACATAGAATCTGATACCACTTATTCCTCGGTTTCGTACTCTCCATTGACTCTAAGTATTATGGCCCTCTTGTTTGAGCATTCATTTACATAATTTCCCCTGCCATGACACTTAAAACATTGCACATCACGATTTCTTGTAGAAGAGGGTTCAGCTTTACCTTTGACCTCTTGTCGGCTAGTATACGGCTTGGATTCAAACTTCAGCTTTGGAACACTTTTTTCTTCGCGTGAGTAGCTAGGACGTTGAGTACTAGAAATCATGCCATAAGTTTGACGTGTGCTACCCTTCCTCTTGAGTTGCTGCTTTACCAAGATAGCCTTATGCAACATATCTTCCAATTCCACATAGTGTTGCATCTCTACTCGGTCTTGGATCTCACGATTTAAACCACTAAGAAATCTGGCCATGGTAGCCTCACAATCTTCGTCTATATTAGCTCTCATCATAAGTATTTCCATCTCTTGAAAATATTCCTCCACACTTCGGTTGCCTTGCACCAATCTCCTAAGTTTTTGATGTAACTCTCGGTGATAGTGACTAGGAACGAACCGTCATCTCATCAATGTTTTCATGTCTTCCCAAGTCTCAATGGGTCACTCTCTATTTCTTCTCCTGCTTGTCACCACTTGATCCCACCAATTAATAGCATAATCACAAAATTTAGTGGCTGCAACTCGTACCTTGTTGAGCTCAAAATAGTTTTGACAATCAAAAATGAGTTCAATCTTTTTCTCCCATTTGAGATAGGCATCTGGATTGTTTTTTCCTTGAAATGATGGAATTTTCAGCTTAAGTCCCCCTAAATTATCTTCAGCCCGACCTCTTTCTTCCCTAGCTCGTCTAGGTCTCCTTTGACTCGAGGTAGATGAGTGTCCATCTCGACAATAGTAGTCAACACCGCCTCTTTGTACTTCCGTCGATGGTGGATCTCCTTGTACGTTAGGCAGACGAGGTTGTTGCCTAAGTGTTATCTCATGTTGAACTTGATCCAAACGTTCATTTACGGCTTCCATCTCAACTCTCAACAAACGGGTCATCTCTCCCATCAAAGCTTGAATTTGGAGATTTGGAATTCCTTGTATTTGCTCACCCTCCGGATTGTCGTTATTGTCGTTTGACATACTTAGAACCTGTAAAAAAAATTATTAATAGAAAAATACATCACAATCTCTCAAGTGTTTGACACACAAGTGTTTTCCTCAAATTATTGGCTTTTCTCTCAAATGTTCTCACAACCTTACGTCTTTTTCCTCTCTTTTTGAATCTCAAAATTTTCTTATAAAACTAATCAAACACTCTTTGATTTGTTTTCCCCAAGGGTCAATGACCTAACAAGTATCACACAACTCAAAGTATTAGATAGATCTTGGTACACAAACAAACAACGAACAAGTTTTTTTCTTTTTTTATAAATAATAGAAGATGAAGAGTTTTTTTTTTCTTTTTTTCTTGCTTTTTTTGTTTTTTTTCTTTAATTAATTAAGAAGAAAATATGAAAAGATAAAAGTTGGAAAGATAGAAAATGAAAAGATAAAAGATGAAAAGATAGAAGATGAATAAATAGAAGATGAAAATATAGAAGTTGGAAAGGTAGAAGATGACTAGATAGAAAATGAAAAGATTAACTAACTTAGAAGTGTGCTCTGATACCAAATGAAGCGGAATCCCGAAGGAATCGTCACTCCAAGTTGTAAGGATAGTCCTTGGTCTTAAAAGAATTTGAGTAACCTCCACCTTAGGTATATCAGACCTAAGATTGTTGTTGTTTCAACTCGCCTTCAATTAAGCAAGGTGGTGGAGCCACGGAATATTGACTCGAGTAGCCCCCACCTTTAGTATATAAACCAAAGATTGTTGCTATTTCGACTTGCCCCTTCACGCCAATGGCTAGGAATGGCCACACAAGTGTGATGGAAATCACTTGATAAACCAGTTTGATCCCTTGGATATGACACACCAAGAAAGATCGAAAAGTTCACAAAGAACAAAAAGAGAATCACTCTCAAATTTATTGAAGTTAGATTCTCACAAATGAGAATTACATGAGTTTATAAAGAAGAGAAAAGACTCTCTAGATTCCTCTAAACTTATTGAATGTCTTAAATATAAAGAGTAAAGACTACTAAGTAAATGACAAGTAAATGTCACAATTTACAATGACTTGAATGAGAAGGACTCTTGAACTTTTGGCCTCCAAAATATCTTTTAGTCTTCCAAATTCGTCGCTATTCATGGGCTGAACTTTAAGACTTGATTTAGGACTTCTCTTGGACTTGTAGAAGGCTCAAAGTGGTTTGGATTTGGAAAGTATAAAGTCCAATGGATTCCTTATGTTGTTCTTTGTCCAAAAGGCCTTGAATAACGGCTTCCTCATCGCCTTTGAGTGTGTTACCGCGATTGGTAACAGATACTATGAATGAAGCTTTAGTAGCACCTATAACTCCATATGTAATTAAGACTGATGTATTTGCCATTGGTCCAACCCATGCACTGGGTCCTGACGGTTTTGGTGGTGCATTTTATAAAGACTTTTGAAAGGATATCGGGCTTGATATCATTAGATAAGTCCAACAGTTTTCGCAACATCAACAATGTAGAATCATGGCATCACACCCATCTTTGTCTAATACCGAAGGTTAATTCCCCGCGAATAATGAAAGACCTACTACCAATTAGCCTCTATAATGCCACCTACAATGTCATCTCCAAAATATCGGTTTTCTGAGTTAAAGACTATATTACATGAGGTTGTATCAGAGCCGCAAGCTGCTTTTATCCTGAGATGGAATATTTGTGATAATTTTCTTATTGCTCATGAATTTTTACATTCATTACGGGTGAACCGAAAACTATCATCTGAATGTATGGCTATTAAAACCGATATAACCAAAGCTTATGACCGGATCGAGTGGGGATTTCTAAAGGCAATTCTCCGCCAAAAAGGCTTCTCAGATCAGTGGATAGCTTGGACTATCCAATGTGTTTGTACGGTCACCTTCTTGGTACTCTTTAACGGGATTCCTTTTGGCTATATTGAACATCAATGCGGTATACGGCAAGGTGATCCACTCTCACCCTATCTTTTCATTATGTGCTCTGATGTCTTAAGTTCAATAGTACACGGTGCTCAGCAAAATGGACCGCTTCAAGGCCTTCGTATTAGTAGGGGAACTACAAGAAAACATCCCATTTGCGACAGAAATTTGCTTTACCTTTGCAATGCTCTTGAGATTAAACATTTGGCATCGCAAGGGCGTAGCAAAATTACGACGTGGAAAAAACGTCACAACTTTGCGGGTGAATTGCGATTCTTCTGTGACTCTCTTGTGATACCTAGAAATATAACGCAAAGACGCCGCAAACATGTGACGTTCTTGTGAGACCTCATTTCTATTGCATGTTTGCGATATCTTTGCGTTGTTCTTGCGATCGACCTTTGCGACATCGCAATTCTATAGCATAATTTCTGTTTTTCCCTATTAATAGTCCACCTTGAGAATGTATTTCTACACCAAATAATAAGTAATAAGAGAGAGAAAGTAGTGAGAGAATATTTCTTTTGGCAAAAAAAAATATTCTAGAAATAAAATATTTCATAAAACAGTTTTGAAAAAAAATAAATGACGTGGGAACATGAAGTGTTCGCATTACGACGATGGATATATAATCGAAGGGATATGGAGACTGTAGAAGTGACAAAGGAGTTTCGAGATGGTTTGCGAGCATTCATAAATCATGCGGCAAATAACCCATATACTCTGAATGACGGTAACATCTTTTGTCCATGTATAAAGTGGGAACAAGAAATATTTGAATATCGATATGGTGAAAAGACATGTATATAATAGAGGATTTACTCCAAACTATTATGTCTGGTTTTCACATGAGGAGGGGTACAGTTTGGGTGTTGGAAGTAGTAATACATGTGCTCGTGTTAATGATTAACCTAGTCATGATATTGTTAATTATAATTATGGTGGTAGTACGTTTGAAAACTATGATCATCTACAAGGGAATAGGTATCATGATATGGTTACAAATGCATATTCCCATTGTCGTTGAAAATACTATTGAAGAACCTAACGCCGAAGCAAAACAATTTTATGATATGCTAGATGCTGCAAATCAACCTATATTTGAGGAATGTAGAGATGGTATATCTAAATTGTCATTAGCATCTACATTGATGTTTATTAAATGTGAGAGAAATATGAATCAAATTGCTGATGTGCTTAAACAGTATTTGCCATAAGATAATAATTCTGCTGGGAGTTATTATGAAACGCAAAAGATAGTAGCGAGTCTTGAATTACCGTCAGAAATGATTGATGTTTGCAGTGACAATTGCATGACTTTCTGGAAAGAGGATGATAAGTTGCAGGAATGTCGTTTTTAGGGGAAGCCAAGATACCGAGCAACTAAAGGAAGGACGCATGTCCCATACAAACGTATGTGGTACTTGCCAATCACTGATAGATTGAAACGATTATATCAATCGAAGAGAACATCTTCTGCAATGAGATGATATGCCAAACATAAAGTAAATGATGTTGAGGTTACACATCCGTCATACGCAAAGGCTTGGAAATATTTTCAAACGGTACATTCTGATTTCGCTTAAGAGTCTATGAATGTTTATCTAGTTTATGCACTGATGGATTTAGCTCATTTGGTTTATCTGGTAGACAATATACTCTATGGCCTGTCATATTGACGCCATATAATCTTCCACCGGATATGTGCATGTGAAGCGAATTTTTGTGTATGACTATTCTAGTGCCCAACAGAATATCTTTTAGGAACACCAATATTGGAAAGATCTCTTACTACGACTCAATATGGATCTGATTCACATCGTTAAAAACGTTTTTGATAACATTATGAACATGATTTTTAATGTGCAGGGAAAGAGTATAATTAATTTCAAAGCAAGACTGGACATAGCTGAACTATGTGCAAGACCCGAGTTGCATATCACAGGGATTGCAAACAACCGATCCAATATTCCGGTTGTCAGGAGAAGCTAATTAAGGAAACTTCACATTTTACATCATATTACTTTAGTAAAACCGTCAAATCCAAAAGAACCCAAGTTTGACGATATGATGATGGAGGGATAATACTGCGAGTTTTAACCCTATATCCTACTGTAAGTACACAGCAAACGAAATAGTATTTAGGGATCGAATCCACGAAGAACCAAGTTACACTCTCAATTTCTATTGAATCACAAGCTATATCAATCGGATGAAGGAAGTGAATTCCAACAACTTAGATGTGAATGTAATCAAATAGTTAAAGCAATCGGATGTCAGGTATTCATTCGGGAGTTAGATTCTTGTTAGGGAAACTATTCAGGAACTACTCTAATCTTATTCTCGGCTTGAACATGAATAAAGGCAAACCAACTCTCGTTGAATCTACCTCTCTATCAATAACCTAAAGGTCCTAACACTTGTTGGTTTTAGATTACAGATAGGCTTTATCGTTCAGTTTCAATTACCCACAATCAAACCTAGCATTAACTCTCGTTGGTAGTGAAGGAATTGCTCTTCTAACCTAGTTCTAGTTCTTAACAATCTTCTGAAAAGTTAACAACCTGAAATCATTGGCTAGGTGATCAGGCTAATCTATGCATTAAATTTGAGAATTAGAAGGAGAATCATCTACTCATCAATCCTATATGTTCCCCAACAGTGAATTCTAAAACCCTAGAATCCCTAGATCCGATCTAAGATCAACTCATACATCGACCTCTTCCTCCTCTCGTTCTCAACCTGCCACTCTCTGAACTACCGATCCGTGAAGTTCGGCGAGTAGTGAGGCAATTCGAGTTCCTCCTAAGGAAACTCGGGAAGCAGAAAGCCAGAAGGTGGAGTGGCGGATGCTGGAGGTACAAACTGATTGGACGTGGAAGCTCCAGCTCTCCTAGATCGAGCTCGCGGTGCGGTCTCCTTCCTCTTGAGCTTACCGGAGATCTTGGGATGCGACAAGTCAGGTTTGAACTCCACGTTCTCTCTGCAGCTAACTTAAGTGAGGTGGGGATCTGGGAGGGTGACGTACATCATCTGAGATGTATCATCGAAAAACGTCCACTACTTATTCTCCAGAAGGTACCCAAATCGCGCCAGGGCAGCTATATCAATCAGATCGATCCTCTGAATAACCTCTGTCTGCTCGAGGTTTAACCCATGGTGCATGAAGATCGGTGTCAGGAGACTACCAATCGGCTCAACCACTCCCTTCCTCGGGTCACCTCTGTATCTACGCCTGATCAGCTCATTGGCAAAAGGGTAGCCCCAATTGATGTTCGAAGGTGGTCGCACAAGGAGAGTAGGATCGTGGTACAGATACTCCAGTTGAGACTTTGTCACACTGTCTGACTCCTCCTTTGCCAGAATCGTCGACCCAATGTGCTTGGCCACTATCCTAATGGCTGGGTTCCTGATGTGAGTGAGCTTCAAGGCCTTACTCTGATACTCGTCACCTGACAACACATACCATAGCTCGTTCTTTGGAGGCGAGTTCTTTGACTGTTTCTGCCCAACTGCATACTTGTCAAAGCCGTAAATCTGGCACAGCTCCTGAATTGTGATAGTGTAGAGGGTTCCTCTGTACCGGTACGTCAGATATTGTGCATAGACTGGACTGTGGGGGTTGGCGCATGCATGTAGATCACACGTTGCCAAGAATTGCATGATTACCTCTGGATACAGTGGATAGGCTTCGAAGCAGAACTTGGTTAGACCAAGATTGTCCAACAGCTGAAAAACGTCTCCTAGGATGTCCATCGTATCTAGCGTATCCCGACAGAGGGACTTGGTTGGGATCAACGTGTTTGTCAGGAGTTGATCATAGAAGCTTTCGTGAAAGCTCTTCCAACCGTCTCCCTCAGTCCTTTCCTTGTATACTGCGGAATTCCTGACAAGAGCGGGGGCATCCCTATTAGCCACAGTATCGGCGAAATAGGTCTGTTCTGGTCTCGGCCACGGCAAACAGTCACCGAGTTGACTCTGTTTGTGCACATCGTCGTACTGTCGTGAAGACGGACCGCGCTGCAGTTTTGAAGATGCCCTGATCTTCTGTCTAGGTTTTCTAGGGTTGGAGGTGGAAGTGCGAACAATCTACAAAGAAACAACAGAGACACAACCGAGAGAATGAGTTTGTGATCGAGAAAATTCACAAAAGTTCAAAATCTTATGACACGAGCCTCCTAGGATCCGAGCTTGATGAAAGATTAACCGATTTTGTTTTGACTTGAGGGTTGATGAGTCCGAACGTGAGACGGGTGAAGGATCTGGTGCAGATCGTGATTGATGAAGAATGGGACAAATAGGTGTCGAGTTTGATGAGATATTACACACTGAAAAGAACTTTAAGTTCTCTAGATACTACGCACTAGTGATCAGTAACTAAGGATATAACACACGTTAGAAGAATTCAAGAGAGAAAACCCTTAAAAACGTTTGTAATTTTTGATTGATAATTGAATGAGTTTTACACATCAAAACATAGGGTATAAATAGCAAAAGTCACACGAAAATTATGGTAATATCGTGGGCTTAAATTATTAGCCTAATGGGCCTGAGTAAAATCATGGACTTAAATTATTAGCCTAATGGGCCTGGGGAATGTGTAAGCCTTTCATCCTCATTAAAAACCTTAGTGTTAAAACCCATTGGGATAAAACACACTTAAGGGAAAAAGAGTGCGGAATGGTTTACACGCCCATTAGCTAACCTTCTTGAGTGCTTAGTGTAAGCATCAAGGTATGTTGTTATGGAGATTCAGATGTGTGCATCTTGGTGAGCATTCATTCAATAGCTTGGTTAAGCAACTTCCTTCTAGCTCTAGTTATTTGTCTACTCGGTATTGCTACTTCCAATTCAGCTTCCTTTTCATGCTTATTCGAGTCTCCAGTGTTGTGTTCTCCATGTTGGGGAGTTGAGTTGTCCATGATTGCATCATCCCCTCCCTCTTGAGAAGGATTTGTCTTCAAATCCGATTCATCTGCGACTTAAGGGATCAAGTCAGAGACGTTGAAACTGGAGCTGATATTGTACTTTCCTTGAAGATCGAGTTGGTAGGCATTGTTGTTGATCTTCTTTGTCACTTTAAACGGTCCATCGATCCTAGGCATTAGCTTAGACTTCCTTTCAGCTGGGAAGCGCTCTTTTCTGTGATGAATCCACACTAAGCCTCCTTCTTGGAATTCCATATGGCGTCTCCCTTTGTTAGCTTTCTTTGCATATAACTTCGTTTTCTCCTCTATGTTGATTATGGCATTCTCATGTATTGTCTCACCAATTCAGCTTTCTTCTCACCATCTGCACTTATACTCTCACTCAAAGGCAAAGGGATCAAGTCTAATGGTGAAATAGGATTAAACCCATAAACGATTTAAAAAGGGGAGAATTTAGTGGCAGAATGATTGAATGATTGTATGCAAACTCTACATGAGGTAAACAATCCTCCCACTTTTTCAGATTCCTTTTAATGATAGCATGAAGCAAAGTAGACAAAGTCCTATTAACTACTTCAGTCTGACCATCGGTTTGTGGATGACATGTAGTAGAAAATGTGAGCTTGGTACCCAGCTTAGACCAGAGAGTCCTCCAAAAATGACTAAGAAACTTAGTGTCTCTATCTGAAACAATAGTTCTAGGAATTCCATGCAATCTAACAACTTCTCTAAACAAGAGATTAGCAATGTTCAATGCATCGTCGGTTTTGTGACATGCTATGAAATGTGCCATCTTAGAGAACCTATCGACAACCACAAAAATCGAATCTCTACCAGTTCTAGTCCTAGGTAATCCTATCACAAAATTCATAGAGATATCACTCCAAGGATGCATGGGAATAGGGAGAGGAGTATACAAACCGTGAGGCTGAATCTTAGAATTAGCCTCCTTGCACTTAACACATCGATTGCACACCTTCTCCACATCTCTTTTTAGATGCAGCCAATAGAAGTGGTCTTGTACAATCTTAATGGTCTTAGCTATCCCGAAATGTCCCATTAATCCTCCTCCATGTGCTTCCTTAACCAGCAGTTCATGAACTGAACAACAAGGTATGCATAGGCGATTTTTGTAGAATAGAAAACCGTCTTGTCTATAAAATTTCCCTATAGCAAACTTAGCACACGACTTGAAGGGTTCTTCAAAGTCTTTGTCAGTCTGATATAACTACTTAAGATGTTCAAATCCAAGTAATTTAACTTCCAAAGTAGAAAGGAGTGAATACCTTCTAGATAGTGCGTCAACCACTACATTTTCTTTACCTTGTTTGTACTTTATGACATATGGGAAAGTTTCTACAAACTCCATCCATCTAGCATGTCTCTTGTTGAGCTTCTGCTGTCCCTTAAGGTACTTGAGAGACAAGTGATCGGTATGTATGACGAATTCTTTGGGCCAAAGGTAGTGCTACCACATTTGTAGAGCTCGAACTAGTGCATACAATTCCTTATCATAAGTATCATAGTTGAGTGTAGCTCTTCCCAATTTTTCACTGAAATAGGCGATTGGCTTCCTCTCTTCCATTAAGACTGCACTTATTCCTACCCCAGAAGCATCACACTCAATCTCAAAAGTTTTATTAAAATCGGGAAGAACAAGAACCGGCGCATTGGTGAGCTTCTCTTTGAGCTGTTGGAAGGCGTTCTCATGGGGCTTTCCCCACTTGAATCCTACATCTTTCTTTATCACCTCCGTAAGTGGCGCTGCTATGGTGCTGAAATCCTTTACAAATCACCTATAAAACCCAGCCAATCCATGAAAGCTACGCACTTCTCCAATAGACTTAGGACTCGGCCATTCTCTGATGGCTTTCACTTTCTCTTCATCTACCTTGATTCCATCTGTACTAACAACAAAGCCTAGGAACACAAGGTTATCCGCACAGAAAGTACATTTCTTCAGATTAGCATATAACTTCTCCTTTCTAAGAACTTGCAAAACGGTATGCAAATGCTCAATATGCTCAGAAGTGCTTCTACTATATACCAGAATATCGTCGAAATATACCACCACAAAAACGCCTATAAATGCTCGAAGAATGTGGTTCATCAATCTCATGAATGTACTAGGTGCATTTGTAAGCCCAAATGGCATAACTAACCACTCATACAATCCATGCTTAGTCTTAAATGTAGTTTTCCATTCATCCCCTTCTTTAATCCTAATCTGGTGGTATCCACTCTTAAGATATATCTTAGAGAATATCGTGGAACCATGTAACTCATATAGCATGTGATCTAGCCTAGGAATAAGATGTCGATATTTTACAGTGATGTTATTGATTGCTCTGCAGTCAACACACATTCTCCAACTCCCATCCTTCTTTGGTACCAACAGAACTGGTACAGCACAGGGGCTGAGACTCTCACGGATGTATCCTTTTGCTAGGAGCTCGTCAATCTGTTTTTGCAGTTCCTTAGTCTCCAACGGATTAGTCCTATAAGCTGGACGGTTTGGCAACGAAGCTCTACGAACAAGATCGATCTGATGTTGAATCCCTCTAGTTGGTGGCAATCCTGGTGGTGTATTTGTAGGGAAAACATCATGAAAATCCTGCAAAAGTTCTTGAAGTTCACTCGGATATACCGGTGTAGTTTTGGCTAAACAAGACAGTGCTTCTTTGTACATAAATAAGAGTATGGGGCGTTTAGAAAGTAAAGCATGTTTAACTCCCTTTGCTTGTATGTAGAAGCCTTGTTTCTTGGTTTTAGAGTTGATTTTTGAACAAGATTTAGCTTGCTGTTTCTGATGGTTCTCATACACTTCTCGTGGAGTAAGAGGAACCAAAATCATCTTCCTTCCCTTAAACTCAAAAATGTGTCTGTTTGTATACCCATCATGTGTCACTCTTCGACCGGATTGCCAAGGTCTTCCTCACAGAATGTGACTAGCTTCCATAGGTAGAATGTCACATAGAATCTGATCTTCATATTTGCCAATCGATAATGGCACTAAAACCTGATCTGAAACCTCTAATTCACCTTCTTCATTCAACCACTGCAGCTTGTATAGATGAGGGTGCTTGGTAGTAGTCATTCCTAGCTTCTTTACCATTGTTTCACTTGCTACATTAGTGCAGCTCCCTCCATCAATTATCAAATTACACACCTTTCCTTTGACCAAACATCTAGTGTGAAAGAGATTCTACCTCTGCTCTTCTATCTCTGGTTTTGGCTGTACACTAAGAGTCCTCCTTGCAACCAAAAGATCTCCTATGCCCGGTAATTCTACACCTTCGGATACTTCCTCTTCCTCTGGTTGCAGCGTGTCTGTCAACTCATCTTCAGATTCGAGTTCTCCATTAGCTTTAATAACCATTACTCTCTTGTTTGGGCAAGCATTAGCATAATGTCTCATTCCTTGACATTTGAAGCACTTAACGTCCCTAGCTCTGGCTGTTGATGGATTTGTTGATCGATTCTGACTTGTAGTTGTTGTAGGACTCGGTTTCACACTCTTTTTAACCCCATTCGAGGCGTTACTTGCTCTGAAAGTAATTGTCTTATCTTCTCTTGTGTAACTAGGTCGATTATGTCCAAATCTTCCATAACTAACAGTTTTAGAACCCTTCCTTTTAAGTTGTTGCTCAATCAAAGAGGCCTTATGCAGCATCTGCTCCAAATTATCATAGTACTCCATCTCCATTCTGTCATGAATATCACGACTAAGTCCTCCTAAAAACCGAGCCATTGTAGCTTCACTATCCTCATGTAACTCAGCCCTAATCATCAAGGTTTCCATCTCCTGAAAGTATTCTTCCATGGTTCTGCTCCCTTGACTCCACCTCCTCAATTTCTAATGAAGTTCCCTATGATGATAACTCGGTACAAAATGTCTTCTCATGAGCGTTTTCGTTCTCTCCCAATTGTCAATTGGTTCCTCTCCATTGCGTCTCCTAGAGGTGACAATCTGGTCCCACCAGCTAAGTGCATAATCAGTAAATTCAGTAGCGGCAACTCTCACCTTATTAGCTTCAGAATACGCTTGACAATCAAACACCAACTCAATCTTCTTCTCCCAATCTAAATATGCATCGGGATCACTCTTGCCACAGAATGAAGGGATTCGAAGTTTGATTCCTTGCAGCTGTTCCTGAGGTTGTTGTCTAACCTCTCTATGTCTTCTTATACTCCACTGGCTATTGCCACTTGATTCTAAACCAGTGCTATAATATGATGCAGCCATCGGCTCCCTCCTAGGCTCAATTCCTTCTGTTTGAGTTCTGGTGCGACTTGTAGCTTTCTTCTTTCGACTCCTACTACTTTCTGATGATGATAAGGCAAGTTCAGCCTTGAATCCTTCGAATTTAACATCCATCAGTCGCTCTAGTTTGGACGTGATGTTGTCAGTGATTATGGTTATCATGGCTTCAATAAACAACTTGTTGTTGAATGCATGACTTGATTCTGGTTCATCATCTCCCATTGTCTCTCAAACACAACAAAAAAACTACCGCGGTAACTAATTCTAAAGAGAAAGGTAAATAAAAGAGAAAAGGAAATTCAAGGAGAAAAGAAAATTAAAAGAGAAAAGGAAATTCAAAGAGAAAAGGAAACTAAAAGAGAAAAGGAAATTCAAAGAAAAAAAGAAATTCAAAGAGAAGAGGAAATTGAAAGAGAAAAGGAAATTCAAAGAGAAGAGGAAATTGAAAGATAAAAGGAAATTCAAAGAAAAGTGGAAACCGAAACAAAAAGGAAAATTCGTAAATAAGGAAAAAGAAAAATGTTTTTGCTTGGTACTAGGGTTTTCTTCGTTTAATTTTTTTTTTTTTGCAAGTTACAGTAACTAAAATTTTACCTAGCCACCCTAATTGATATTGAAAATAATAAGCTATGAAATCTAATGAAGAACACAAATACTAAATGATAAACAGGATACAAAACCGATTAGGTGGTGAAGAACTCAACTTTCAAGCTCTTGCTCTAATACCACATGACACGAGCCTCCTAGGATCCGAGCTTGATGAAAGATTAACCGATTTTGTTTTGACTTGAGAGTTGATGAGTCTGAACGTGAGACAGGTAAAGGATCTGGTGCAGATCGTGATTGATGAAGAATGGAACAGGCAGGTGTCGAGTTTGATGAGATATTACACACTCAAAAGAACTCTAAAGTCTCTAGATACTATGCACTAGTAATCAGTAACTAAGGATATAACACACCTTAGAAGAATTCAAGAGAGAAAACCCTTAAAACGTTTGTAATTTTTGATTGATGATTGAATGAGTTTTGCACAGCAAAACATAGGGTATAAATAGTAAAAGTCACACAAAAATTATGGTAATATCATGGGCTTAAATTATTAGCCTAATGGACCTAAGTAAAATCATGGACTTAAATTATTAGCCTAATGGGCCTAAGAATGTGTAAGCCTTTCAGCCTCATTAAAAACCTTAGTGTTAAAACCCATTGGGATAAAACACACTTAAGGGAAAAAGAGTGTGGAATGGTTTACACGCCCATTAGCTAACCTTCTTGAATGCTTAGTGTAAGCATCAAGGTATGCTGTTCTGGAGATTCGGATGTGTGCATCTTGGTGAACATTCCTTCAATAGCTTGGTTCAGCAACTTCCTTCTAGCTCTAGTCATTGGTCCACTCGGTATTGCTACTTCCAACTCAGCTTCCTTTTCATGCTTATCCGAGTCTCCAGTGTTGTGTTCTCTATATTGGGGAGTTGAGCTGTCCATGATCGCATCATCTTAGGTAAAAAAAACGATCAGTGGTTCGAATTCTCATTCAAATAAACAATATTAACATCCAGTAATGCATCAATCGAGCCACATCAAATCAAAATCAAGCCTAAAAATTTTGAAATTTCCCTAAAAAATCTCCTTCAACCTAACGAACAATCTCTAATTGAAATTTAACAATCCAAACAGCAAGAGGGTGTCGAATCTATGTAATTATGAAGCATATATATCAGTTAATCGATGAAAATCAACCAAGAAAACAAGTTTTCCTTTTACCCAATTCAACCTCCAAATCGGATCAAAATTTCAAATTTAGAGGACATACATTTTCTAATCGGATTTATAAACCACAAAATCATATAGAGGACAAAATTTTAAGCGGATTAGGTTTTTGAATCGTCAAAATAGGGTGAAAAACGAGAGAGAAATCAAGTTTTTAGAATATTCGCAAATAGGGTTTCGCGAAAAGTAACTGCTCTGCGCGTTTAAGAAGACGAATCTGGGTCGGGGATTAATCGATCCCCGAGTTTCTCGATCGATCGATGCTCTTGCAAGCATTGCTCGATCAATCCTTACCTTCTCGGTCGGGCAGTGGATCGTGCGCAAATCTTCTTATTTTACTCGATCGATCCGCCTTTCTTTACGTCGTGCTTTGGATCGTGCGGTAACTATGCTTGATTGATCCATACATACTCGGTCGTGCAATGGATCGTGCGTATTTTGTGCTTGATTAGTCGGTCTTTGCTCATTCGGCCGGGCTATACTCATCCAGTCGGGCAACGGATCGTGCGCTACATATCGATCGATCGATCCATGCCTTTTCAGTCGGACAATGGATTATGCGCAAGTCCTGATCGGTCGATGCCTTGTGCTCGATCGTGCTTTTGATCGTGCACATCCTACTATATGCCCTTGATCGATCGATATATGCCTTCGAGAACTTCCTACTTAAAAACACCAAAAATAAAAAAAAAATCAAACGAAAGGTAAAAAAAAAAAAAAAATTACCTAATAGTGGGTTGTCTCCCACTCAGCGCTCTTTTACAGTCATTAGCTTGACTCGGACGCCATTCAGATGCCGGAGCTGCTTGAGTGAGGTTTGCTCACTCCTTGGACACTTATCTCCTCAATGATGAACATTTTCAACTGTTCATCTTTTGTGTGTATCGTCCTTCCTGATGCATCCATCAATGCAACAGTTCCATCGCGGCCTATTTCCTTGACCGTGTAAATTCCACCAGCATCAATACCAGGGCTGCCTGCAAAAATCTTTATAACAAGACCATCAACATTGTAATTGCAGAATTTGTCAAGACGATAAAGGATACAATTGTCTTGATGTTCAGCCGAGTCCCTCTCGTGTTCACAAAACAACTCATACTACTCGTCACAGTCACTATCTTCTTCACCATCTTGAATCATACCAGAGAAACAACTTGAAGAAGCTCGAATGGGGTATGAAACGTCCTTATCAACGTTCTGAAACACGACTCTCTGAATCAGAAAGTCTAACTTGGCGCCAGCAGTGTTGAGGAACGGCCTTCCCAACAAGATAGGAACATCTCCTTCTCTTGCCATCTCTACAACCGTAAAGTCTGCAGGGATCTTGCAATTCCCGACCAGGAGACTGAAGTCAACAAGTCTTCTTTTAGGGACCTTGGAAGATGCATATCCAAACAAAACAGAGGAGTGATGTTCCTGTATAAGCTCGATACCAAGTTTCTTCATAGTCTCCAAGGAGATAACATTAATACTAGCTCCATAATCGCATAGAGCATCATTGAAAACCAGCTGTCCAACCCGGCACGGTATCAAAAACTCTCCCTGATCCTCTACCTTCTCAAGCTCTTTAGGGTATGGAGCTTGAGGATCGTGCTTGCTCTCAATCGAAATCCCTACTTCAGATTTTACCACATTGCAAGATTCTCTAGGATTTTTCTCAACTTTCCCAGGTAAAGCTCTTTGGGGGCGTCAGAAAGCTTCCGTAGTCTGAGCAACTTGTGTGTCCAGCTTCTTGAGGTGCATAGAGACTCACTCAAACTTCTCATTCAGGTCACTGTAGATGTTATACATCTTAGCATTAAGCTCCTTGGTAGTCTTCTGCTACTCAACAGCGAGCTGCTGAATCAGGGCTTTGATTTCTTCGTTTGACGTCACTGAAGGTGCTGCTGGAGGTTGTTTCCGCATTGGCGGCGGCACATATGGCTTGTACGGTCTTTGCCAATTACTCCCTCCTTCGTTCTGAGCAAACGGTCTCTGGTTGTTCCATCTCTGCCATGAGTTCTGGACGAATGGCTTTCCCTGAAAAGGTGACCCTTGAGGCAGTGTGGGTGCTGGGAAAGTGATGTCTTGAGGGTTTTCAATGTTAGTGCTCCTGTAGAAGAGGTAGTTCAGGTTCTGTTCCCGGTTATGCTAGTTGACATAGTCGACCTCCCTCTGATCTTCAGAACCAGCCGCAGCATCTTGAACCTGAGCTACTTCTCTACTACTGTCCTCAACCTGATTCACACTCCTATGACTACCCTGATTCGCTCGGATCAGCATATCTAACTTCTCAGAAATGTCATCGATCCTTTGACTTTCCATACTGGTAAATGACTACCAGAACTTGCAGCTAGGTTGTCGATCAGAGTAAAAGCTTTGTCTATAGTGTTGGTCATGAAATCCCCATTGCTGGCAGCATTCAGAGACTTTTTGTACTCCCACTCGATCCCGCTGTAGAAGGTGTTGAGGAGCTGTTCATCCGAGTACCTATGGTGCGGACAGTCTCGCTGGTACTCCTTGAAACGTTCCCACGCTTCATTCAAAGATTCTCTATATCGTTGCTGAAGCGATGAAATCTTGCTCCTGAGAGCTGCAGTCTTGGACTTCATGTAGAATTGGTCAAGAAATGCTGCTCGAACCTGAGCCCACGTGGTGAATGATCCTGGAGGTAGTGAACGCTACCACCTGGAAGCTCTGTCAGAGAGTGAGTGATAGAAGAGCTTACACTTCACATAATCAGCAGGTACACCATTAGAGCTAGTGGTCCCGCATATGTCCTCAAAGTTCTATATGTGGTCCATAGGATTCTCCCCTGGAAGTCCATTGAAGACATACTGCTTGACTAACCCAATGAGCTGAGGTTTGATCTCATAATCATTCCTCTCAATAGCAGGAGGTCGGATAGCTGAGCGATTTCGATAGTAAGTGTGTGGAGTGTCCATGTCTCTTATCACTCTGCATTGAGCAGGCTCTCGTGCTCTCCTGATCTCAGTCAACTCTCTCTGCAACTGTTGTACCATCATGGCCATGTCCTGCTCATCCTGCGCGTGATTTCCTGGAAGATTCATATTTTTGGCTCTTCGATTTTCTCTCTCAACTCTCGCAAGCTCTTGATTATCTAAATTGAATAGGTGTTCTGACCCTTGACTTCTGGTCATACACCTGGAAAAGAACAAAAACAAACAAAAAGAAGAACGTAAGTAACGATATAGACTTGAAACTGTGAACAGAAAATCGAAAGGCAACTATTGGTTCCCCGGCAACGGCGCCAAAAACTTGATACTGCGAGTTTTAACCTTATATCCTACTGCAAGTGCACAGCAAACAAAATAGTATTTAGGGATCGAATCCACGAAGAACCAAGTTACACTCTCAATTTCTATTGAATCACAAGCTATATCAATCGGATGAAGGAAGTGAATTCTAACAACTTAGATGTGAATGTAATCAAATAATTAAAGCAATCGGATGTCGGGTATTCATTCGGGAGTTAGAATTCTTATCAGGGAAACTATTCATGAACTACTCTAATCTTATTCACGGCTTGAACATGAATAAAGGCAAACCAACTCTCGTTGAATCTACCCCTATATCAATAACCTAAAGGTCCTAACTCTCGTTGGTTTTAGATTACATATAGGCTTTATCGTTCAGGTTCAATTACCCACAATCCAACCTAGCATCAACTCTCGTTGGTAGTGAAGGAATTGCTCTTCTAACCTAGTTCTAGTTCTTAACAATCTTCTGGAAAGTTAACAACCTGAAATCATTGACTAGGTGATCAAGCTAATTAATGCATTAGATTCGAGTATTAGAAGGAGAATCATCTACTCATCAATCCTATTTGTTCCCCAACAGTGAATTCTAAAACCCTAGAATCCCTAGATCTGATCTAAGATCTATTCAGACATAGAACAACAAATTTGGCAAGTCATGATGAACTGAAATTGAAATTACATAAAGATAGAATAAAGAGGATTCAGAAATTCTTCTCAAGTATGAAGAGATCTTCTTCCTAGCTTACAAACTCTTAAAACTCTGTAAAATTTTGTTCTCAAATATCAAAAGACTGCTCCAAATAAAAATAGGAAAAAGAGTATTTATAGTGCCCAAAACAAGAGCTGAAAATTGTGAAATTAGGTTTCTGCGAAAGGCCTTGATCGATTGATCTTGGGGAATGATGCATCGATCTTCTCCAAAACAAAGTCGTTCTTCGGATCGTGCGCATAATCCTTTCAGATCATTGATCGATCGATCCTTGATAGATCGATCGGTTCTTCCTTTCGTGGAGAATGCCGGAAAATGCCTCAACCCTCTCCAAAGTCCACCTTCAAACATGATTCCAACTCTGAACGTTTTTGACATGAAATCTCAATGAAACATAGACAAGTTTCCCAAATATAACTGTAATAATGAGCTCAGAACCGACAAAATTTGAGGAACATCAATGGGTTGCAACATCATATGCCATTGCGGTTCCTAAAATCTTCACGCATGTCGGAAGACTTAGTGGGAAATTAAAGGAAGAGTACTGGGAAAATCACACGTATTTTCGAGTAGCTCACAATTATATTTTGCAAAATTGTGAAGATGTAGTGCCATTTGAGAGGTATATCTATTAATTTATTAATTAATTCATTTATGTACACACATATCTTATTAATCAATAGATATTTTATCTGTAGTGAGTTTGACAAAAATATACGCGAAGCCTTCCCTAATTTGCAAAAAACCGAATATGACACATACAAAGAACATGATTTTGCTGGATGATTAAAATACTATATACGTAAGATTACATATTAAATATGAATAGTTTTCAAAATGAAGTTACCACACTATCAAGACTTGTGAAACTGTAGCAAGAAATTCTTCATCTTTATGGTCAAAGCAAAGACCAATTTCTTTATTGTAGATGCAGCATCCATAAGTAGATAATAAATATATACGATCTCTTAGATCAAGACTTCAGCCAAAGAAACTTCAATCCAGTTCAAACAGCTTCTGCCTTTTAAGTAAACAGCCCAAATCTATTTAGTTAGCCTTAGTCAATGCAAGCTACATAAACACCCGAAGAATTAGAGGCATGAATGCTTTCATTGTGGATACACATGTCATACCACTAATAGAAAACAACTCAACTTTGACCATGACTATAATCATAAATTGGTTAGAAAAAACAGTTGTTTTGATTAATTTTGACCAACAAAAATTTTCAACGAACGATTTTTGACCCTTCAGTTTTGATCAAAAAATAATCAAAACAATTGATTTTGGACCAATTTATGATTATAATCATGGTCAAATTTGAGTTGTTTTCTAGTTTATCGTCAAAAAATGGTCATAATATTTTGATAATATATCGATTGGTCAAAATATTTTGATTATTTAATGACCAAATAATTAATTCGTTAAGAATTGATAGATTTTTTGTCATAACTTGACTAAAATTTTGGTCAAATTTTTTTGGTCACAATATAACATGTTTTCTTGTAGTATACCATTGACAAGTGTTATAAGATACATGGGTATCCTCCTGGCTTCAAACATAAGACGAAACAGAGTTTTGAAATAGTGAAATATACTAGATCAAAACCAATGGTTGCACAAATCACATATCCTACCACAAAGAATGGATAAAACATAGTCACATGAATGTTAAAGACTCTCTCCAAGAATTAGATAGAAGGAGTCATATCTTACTTCAACACTCAGCTGAAACTTCTTGGAACCACATAAGACTTTGCTTCGTCTTCAAATGGTACCAGTACAGCTGCATTTGGTATGGCTTTCTCTTCCCCTAGTCTGCATTTTATTGGAGTTTCAAGAGCAACTAGAAATGTTATTTCTTCAGAGTCTTTGATAATAGACAGTGGAGCCACTAATCATGCATCAAGACATAGGACATTGTTTAAAACTGACATATTCTGTGAATAAGTCAGTTAGTCTACCCATGGGTTTAAAAGTGCAGATTGCGGGAGTTGGAAATGTTCGTTTAAATGATAATTTGGTCTTAAACAATGTCTTGTTTATTCTATATTTTCCTTTAAATCTTCTTAGTGTGAGTCAGTTAACTAAAGATGTGAATTATACATTGGTCTTTGACAATGAGACTTGTATGATTCAAGATCCTATCAGGGGATTGATGATTGGTCAAGGTGAACAAGTGGGAAATGTGTACGTGTTATATAAAGCATCAATATGGAATCAAAGTTTGAGTTAGTTTCAGTGTATATAAATGTTGTTTTTGATAGTAGCTTATGGCACAATAGGCTTGGCCATCCTTCAGTCTCTAGAGTATAAGTCATCTCCAGAAAAATGGGTTTGAAACGAGTTAGTAACTTGCATAGTTTGTCATCTTGCAAAGCAAAAGAAACTTCCTTACATTTAGAAAATAATATGTGTCATAAAGCTTTTGATCTCATACATATTGATGTGTGGGGACCTGTTTCAGTTGCTACAAATGTAGGTTACAAATATTTCTTGACCATTGTGGATGATCATACAAGAGTAACTTGGATTTACCTTTTATATGCTGAAAGTAAAGTACCACAAGTATTTCCAGACCTCATAACCATGATAGAAAATCAATATAAGACTACTATCAAAGCAGGTAGGGCAGACAATGCTCCAGAACTGAAATTCGAAGATTTGTATAAACGTAAAGGGATCAAGACTTATCATTCATGTCCAAAAACTCTAGAGCAAAACTTTGTAGTTGGGAGAAAACATCAACATATCCTCAATATATCAAGAGCATTGATGTTTCAAGCTAGTATTCCTTTGAGTATTGGCGAGAATGTGTTTTGACTTCAGTCTTCTTAATCAACAAAATCCCAAGTCCTTTTTTAAAAGAAAAATCTCTTTACTTAATGCTTCATTTCAAGCTTCCACATACATGAGCCTAAGGGTCTTTGAATGTCTTTGTTTCAGTTTGATTTCTTCAAAGAATATACACAAATTTCATCCTAGATCTTTGATCATGTGTGTTCTTGGGTTATCATGCAGTAGTGGATACCTTTTCTTCAAAGATTTTGTGGATACCTTTTCTCCAGTTGCTAAGATGACAACCAAAAAGACTCTCTTGGCAGTTGCGGCAGCAAAACAGTGATGTTGAATGCAGCTAGTTGTGTTGAATGCATTCTTGAATGTTGAGTTACATGAAGAGATTTAAATGAACTTACCACCTGGTTATAATACATAATCAGGAACTTCTTTACCTCCGAATCCAGTTTGAAAGCTTAATAAATCAATAAATGGTCTGAAGCAAGCCTCTAGACAATGGTTTCTTAAATTTAGTGAGATTCTCACTTCTCTGGATTTCAAGAAATCACATAATGACCACAGTCTTTTTATAAGAAATGTTCCAGGGAAGTATGTAGTTGTTCTTGTTTATGTGGATGATATCATCATAGCTTCCAACAATGATGATACAGTAAAGGATCTCACTCGTGCCTTACAAAGAGTCTTCAAGCTTCATAATCTAAGAGACTTGAGATACTTCCTTGGTTCGGAAATTGTAAGATCAAACAAAGGTATTATTGTATGTCAATGAAGATACACTCTACAACTTCTTGAAGATGCATGTTTATTAGCTTCAAAACCATCGAGTATACCAATGAAATCAAGCATCAAACTCAGTTTGGATAGCGATAAAGACTTATTAGATGAGATACCTCACAATCACGAGACCAGACATAACTTTTGATGTAAATAAGCTATGTCAATTTATCTCAACCCCTGAAGCTTCTTGTGAGACCCAACCTTGGGTCAATGAATTAATTTTATGGTCCATAAGGCCCAATAAAAGAATTGTCAAGGGAGATAATTTTTTGAAAAAAAAAAGGAAAGATGCATCTTCTCAACCTAGCACCAAAACCTAGTTTGTTCTCCTACTTAAACTCACCAACTCGGCGCCGCCTAGGCTTCTTCCTCTTCTTAAATATTCAAACTCGAGCTTCATAGCAAGTATCTCCATTGTCGAAGTTGATTGATCAACCTAGAGCACCCTCCAAGTAGTAAGAAATCCAGTCCGAACCACTATTTTTCGGGTCCCATAACTAATCTGATACTAATCGCCTATTGATGATTTTGGTAGTTCTGGAAAGATCTTTCTCTCAAGTTTCTGTAGCTTCAAACTGATCGTTGATCGGAGTACTATTGAGAGAGTTACACCGAGTTGAAGGTAAGACATCAACTCAGTCTCTTTTTCCAGACTTTCGAATCTAGGTAAGATCTTATCTGTAATGTCGTTGCTTGGTCAGCAAGAATCATCTGTTTTGTTGACTGATGAACCCTAATTCTGTCTGATTGCTTGTGTTTGAAGGTTTCTGCTATGAAAGTTGTTGATTTTGCTTTTGGCTGCGTTTTTGAATTTGTCACCGACCAATCTAGGTGAGGATATGATCTGCGAGACTTTTAGTTTTAATTTAATATTAAACTCGTTTATTCTAATAATTAAAAATAATTAATTAGAATATTTTTAATCATATATTAATTATTATATAACTCTTAGATAATATTTTAGGGATTTTGTGAATGTTTGGAAATAGGATAGTTGTTTGAATTATTATATAATATATAAATATTTAAAATATGTATATCTTGAGGCATCTCGTAAGAGGTGATATATTTGATGTTTTGATGAAAATTAAGTAGATAAATAATGAGTAAATGAGTAAGTGACGTGTCTCTTAAAAGTGGTGACGCGGAGGAATTGGGCTACGGGCCGACAATCCCCGTGGAAAAGAGACAATGGTCTGGATGTCTCTTAAAAAGTGGTGACGCGGAGGAATTGGGCTACCGGCCGACAATCCCCGTGGAAAAGAGATAATGGACTGGAGTGAGCCGACGGGACCACTTCAGCCCAAAAACCGCTGACGAGCTAGGGAGGATCGAGTTACGGACCGTGGTCTCCCAACCGAGGGGCTCTAAAGCCATCGTGGAGTATGGTTGAGCCGATGTGTGCGACGTTGGCTGCTACTGGCAGACCAGCCTGATTGGTACAACTTGTTGAAATACACAAGTTGCACATGAGTTCTTTCTATGCTTAGGATAGACGATGTTTAGTATTAAGTTAGAACTTTGAGGCTCAGTGGGCAGAAGTGATCTCCTCACTGAGTATTTATACTCACCCCCTCATTTTCCCCTTTTTTTCCAGATCGGATCTAGGATCAAGAATAGCTGCCAAGTCTCCCTTTTTCATTGAAGTTATTTATTTCAGTTATTTATTTTGCAAGACATTTTCTTCGTTATTTTCTTTATTTTAATGATTTTTATTCGAGAGATTTTATGTAAGATTTTGGGACCATCTTAGTTATTAAATAAAAATTGAATGTTTTGGCACAAAGTGACACGTGTCTCAAAGTGTCGGGAGACGGGTGTTACACCTCTCATCTGAAAGCAGCTCACAAAGTATTGTAATATCTTAATGGAAGCATAGGTCTCGGTCTGTTTTATTCAGCAGACAATGATCTTACCCTTACAACCTTCACAGATGCTGATTGGGCATCGTACAGTAATATACGTCAATCTACTTCTGGATAATGCATGTTCTTAGGATCTTCACTCATTTCCTGGAAATCAAAGAAGCAGTAAACGGTATCTCTTTCTTTTGCAAAATCAGAATATAGAACGATAGGATCTGGTGTTAAAGAAGTTACTTGGTTAGTTCTTTTACTTATAGAGTTGCAGGTGCCACAAATCAAATATGTTGCATTTTTTTTTTGCGATTCAACAGCAACCATTCACATAGCAAACAATCAAGTGTCTCATGAGAGAACGAAAAACCTTGGATTGGATTGCCATAAAGTCCGAGAAGCAATTGGAAGTAGATTGATTAAGACTCTCCATGTTATAACAGAACATCAGCTTGTGGATGCCTTGACTAAAGCTCTCTTTCGTCATTTTCATTCTTTCATCAACAAGATGGCATTGATGTCCATATACTTGCCATTTTGAAGGGGACATTGGGATATTGGTTTAAATCAATTGTTTAATTAGTTTCCGGTTTAGTATTGGTTATGTCTCTACAAACTGATTGTAGTTTGTCTTCTCTATTATAAAGAGAAGAAACTCTTTGTAAAACGTACGAATAGAATTCGTTCAGATAGGATCTTTGTCACTAATTTCATATACTCAGAAGAAGGAAGTTAAACGATAAAAACTCACTAAGTATAGAAGTGAAATATGCCTCCTTCATCGCGCACAGCATTGGGAATGAGTAGAGATAACATTGCAAAATTTAGAAACTTATGTCGTGCACGATTGTTATCCGATCTGTACGGAATCTCCGAGAGTCCAGACAAATTACGATGGTTTGTTACACATCCGGTTATGTTCGATTTCAGATATGTTCCTTTGTTTTTATGTTGGTTCAATCAACCCACCACAAAAAGAAACCGAACAAATTAAGCAATTGCTTCTGACGCTTCTGTCAAAACCGGGAATGTGATGGTACACATTTAATCGGACTTAACTGCACTTAGGTTTTATTTTCTTCAACCCACGCCACCAAAAGAAACCGAACAAAAGAACCGGGAATGCAACCATACATATCTTGAACCATGCTTAACCGGGATTTAAATCTCTTATTTCATTAAGAACCTCTGCTTTATTGTGTTTATAAGACGAATCGAATATGCTCAACCAAGATGTTTATAAAACAATTTCCAATATATCTTTCCAAATATTTGACATTTTCATTTCTGCCAAATTTCATTTTACTTTCATATACTAACTTTCGTTTGGATTATTTATTAATGATACCAAACCAATGGTGATTGTACTCATGTATTACTATTAGTCATGTTTTCCTAAAAACGACACTAAAGTGTTTTAGTTTGGGTTCAGGATTTGTTTGGTGTTTGTATCTTGGCATAGCTTATAATTAAAGCGGTCATCATAATTTTGGTTTAAACTTTTAACTATCTATATTTTCTTACATTGGAGCTATATATAACGGAAATTGAGTCGTAAAGCCTCGTATGAATAAGGTTTATAATAAATAAACTGCATCTAAATAAGCAAACTTAAAAGTAGTTTACACAAGGACAGTTTCTGTGCTTAATCTAAAAGTGATGAAACCTTATCATAGTTCAAGGTTTTCTTGTCCTGTATATCTAGCTAGAAGCCTAAAGCTAAGTCTTCTTCATCTCCTTTTCAAAAGCGGTGATCTCCGAACGCAGCCCCCTGATCAAAATTCAAGCCCCAATAAACATTCTTCATCAGTTTCGAATTGAACAACATAATATCTAGATTTGGGTGAGAAATAGGAATGGAATTTGGTAATAAATAAAAAATGAAAATATAATCCTCACAACTTACATAAGAAGGGCCTAGGAGAGAGGAAATGTCCATACGTTCGAAGAAGTCCTTATTTTCTCTTTGAAGACCTCTCCAAACTGTGAAAAAACAAAGAAATTGTAGCATTTGCTCAGCATAATAAGCCTAATATGTTTAACGTTATAAAGACAAACCAGTGAGCGTCACGAGTGGTAGAATGCTTGCGTGATGGTCTAACGCCTTAACGCATTCGTCACGAGTCATACGAAGTAGAATGCATCTCTCTATCATATGTTGAACCTAACAAAACCCAACCACTAGCTCTCAGGATTCTTAAACTATACATGACCAAATACAAATTCGTATAGATATATGTTTGTGTACCATGCGAATGTATGAATGTGGTTGGCAATGAAGACAAGGAAGGTAGTGTTGTGAATCATCATCAAGATGAGTACACATGTTCTTCTTCGATCTTTCTTGATCTCCAGTAGAATTGGGAGCAAATCCAATAACTTTGGAAGAGAATGAAAGGAACAAAACATTAAGATTTTTTATTTTGAGACAAAAGAAGGAAGCTTCTAAATATAGATATACATACGCAGATATACACATGTGGGTATAATGGATAGTGTCATTAAATGTGTTATCCAAGAGAGATCCAAGTGAAGGGCTCAGAATAGAGGAGAGGATCCAAAGGATAGATTCTCTATCTGTCACTTTTTCAACTTGATCACATTTTTTTCTCTTTGAATTGGAACTAACTTGTCCTTTGACTATGACTTCACACTTCACGGTTTCTTTTGTTTATTTAGAGATTCTGAACCAAACTTCTAATTAGGATTTTCTTTTGTCGGTTTATTCAAATAGGTAAAGGGGATTTGAACGACTAATTAATTAATTATTATCTGACGAAATACATTTGCTACCATTCGATTAATTCGGTTCAACTTCTTCTATTTCAATTTCATATATCTACGAACTGAATTCAAGATAACCGACAGCATAAACTATTACTCTATATGGTTAACATTTTTTCATACAAAATTATAATTGAAAATTGGTATGAATTAGCTCCACTTCTTAATATCAATCGATTACTAGCATATGATTTTTCAATATGCATTTTTATATGCTATTTGTATATTTAATTTGGTTACGTAAAAATAACATATGATTTTATTTTATTTTTGAATAGTAATTTCATTATTTTTTTCCAAAAAAATACCAGAGTTATGATAAGTTACCAATACCAACAGCTAGTAAATTTATTGAAAACTAAAAACATGATTTGAAAAAACATGAAAAAATCATATCATATCTAACAACACTCTATATTTTATAGACTTTCTTTTATACAAGTATATACGAGTAAATTAGTTATTAGACAATGCCAAAACCTTCGATCGATCAATATCTGCCTTCAATCATATCACAAAAGTGATTGTTCCCTTGTAAACGCTACGTTTTAGATTGTGTGGCCAATCAAATGCCACTTGAATCATCAATACACGACAAGTGTTTTGTATGAGGCTCTCGAAAAATTTAGAAGATTAGTGTGTGTTTCTGTGTGACTTCAATGGCTCTTTAATCCACCTACCAAGTTTCCAACTCTTGTGCAGTAACATTAACTGCTCTTTATTGGCATATAAAAATTAAGATTCTTTTATCAAATGCAATTTGGGTTTACATTATTACCTAATTGAGATTTTAAATAAAGTTAGCAGAGGTTTTTTTATATCAATGAGGGGTTTGTTTAGCTTTGTGGTTGTGGACAAAAGTTATCGTAAAGACATGACAATGCTGAATTATCATTATCTTCTCGATCCACATCTTGAACAACAATGTGGACAAATCTGGTTTAACAAATCTAGATTAAACCGGAAGAATATACAACTTTTGATCTTCATGCATCATATCAAATTGCGGTTTTACCCAATCAAAGGATGAGAAGCAGCGACTTAAAGATTTCAAATGTTTAATGAATGAGAACAACTGAAGAAAGATGAAACATATGAAAATGGGACCAAGGAGGCTTACTAAGTAATACTATAATTTGTTATTATTGTAACAAAAATCGAGTTTGTTAAATGGGTTCTGTAAAAGAGAATTTACCATCTCAGTTATTTAACAACTGTAAACGGGGACAAACCGGACTCTAAAACAAAATTGATGCAAAACCAATTACAATGTAAACCAGCTCAGGCCCTATAGATTGATATAGCTCGGTATATATACATATAGAAGAAGCAGAAATACCTGCAAAGTCTCTCCCGACACACCAACGTCTTTACATGCACAAATTGCCAGATCAACACATGGCCTCATAAACACAAGGAATTCAAACTCGGACAAAGAAGAATACCAAAACATGCATTATTAGATTCTTACATATCAGAGTTGTCAAGCCAGATCTATCACTTTAGCCAAAATCTCAACCAATCAGACACACATTTAATACTGTTTTATCACGCTCACAAAAGTCATTATCTGTATAATTAGCATATGTTGTAAATATTATTATAATGCGTTGCTTTGGTTGAAAATGTTTGAAAGGGAAAAACCAGAGGAATATAAGCTAAAGTAAATTAAATGAATTTGCCAATACTTGAGTGATTAGTGAAAAGAATCTCAGATGATAGTTTAAAAACTAGTGGAAACAACTAAAAAAGGTCAAGGTTTCTTACATGCATCCTTAGATCTTTTTTTTCTATAAATTCAATTTCTTTCATACATAATGTTCAACGGATCTTACATTCAGTACACCGCCAATATTGAAATTAGATGGAAAAAATAGAGAAGTATATTAAGTTAGAAAAATCAGTATTAACAACTTGGAAGTAAAGCAAAGGGTATGTGTGCAGTGGACAAAGTCAAAAGCTAAAATGTGTCGCAACAACAAATCTTCAACCAAATATTAATTGGATATCGTGTAACACTACAAAAAGAACAAAAAAATTGATTGCGTTTGTGTGGTTGCAACCACTAGAAACCCTTTTGGTTTTGTTAGTTTACAAAATATATATATTCTTTCTTTTTCTTTCGTGATTAATAATCTTTCTAATTAAAACAAAAATAAAATACTAAAAATAAGTTGTCCATGCTTCTGATTGATCTAAATATAAGAGGGTGAATTCAAATCTCATTCAATTTGATTTAGAGAATTTAAGTAATTGAGTGGGTATTGTTGTTGTTAATTTGAGGGATAAAAGAGTGTGTTCCCCGCGAAAAACTTACCCACCATATTTGCGCAACGAGTCTAGGCGCGTGGGTCCCACTCGCAAGCTCACGGCGAAACACGTTCTTGTTGACCGTCGCATCATTTCTGGTTAAACAAAATGCGTTTTTCTATCTTTATATATTGCTAATCTGTTTTGTATTTCATTAATCGGTTATAACGTCTCTCGTGATCTTCACCTCTCTAATAAATTCAATCTACATATATAACAAATATTATACGATTCAACGTTACAATATTTCAATATTTTAATACTTTTTCTAAACCACTATTTTTCATCGTAACTGAAATTCATGTTTTAACTTAGATGCATCTCAACAATAACACCAAATTTACCAAACAATCAGAATCATACATGTGAAATCATGACTTCAGATTTTCTACTTATAACTACACGCATATGAAATCATAAAATGAGTTTTTTTCTAACATTAGTCTACTTCAATATATGATAATCATGCGTGTACACATTATATAATTGATGAAGTTATATTCATATTCTACATTTTGAATTAGATTTAGTTCATGTATCAAATTTTAGTCAACGATTTCAGAATTCAATGTATTGTTAAGTGTATTTTTTTAATAATGTGTCACGTTTTACTCAATAACCATAGATAAAAAAAAAATAAGTAAAAATAACTTAAATTAGTTATATCTTGCCATATAGCTAACAATAAATTTTGACGGAAAAAAAATGCTAACAATAATGTTTAATAAAGCTGTTGCTAAATAATGTGATTTTACTATTTTTATTTAAATATCTCAAAAATATTTATACTATGTAATGTACACAGATATTAATCAAAGTTTTATGAAACTTTATTCAGCTATTTTTGTTTTTTTGTATATATGAAATTCAACTCTTGTTGGAGGATTTGGTATTGTTATAATTATAATATGAAGGGTAATTAATAGGTAAGATAAATAATTAAATCAGTGAAATGTAAAAGTACAATTTAGGATAGAAGAAAAAAGAAAGAGAAAGGTAATAATGAAAAAGGTTGGCGTAAGGAAAGAGAGACACAGAAGTCGCGATTAAGAAAGACTCGAAAGCAACAACATCGGTTCTTCTTTACTATTATCAACCATTCTTTTAATTTTGTTTTAGTTAAATAGAATTCTGAAAATCGAGAACCCAACTTCCCCCACTTCTTCATCACTGCCCCGCTTCATTGCTGCTCCATCATTCCTTCTTCTTCTTCTTCCTTTCTTTTTATCAAACAAATAAAAAAACTTTTTTTTGTGGCTTTCATTATTTGGGTCTTGCTCTTCTTTAGCCGTTTCATCTCAACTAAGGCATCTTTTTTTGCTGTCAAGATCCTGATTCATCGGTTTGTCTCTCTCGATTCCTTCAATCTCCTTCTGCCCTCTATAAAAAGAATCGATTTTTTATATATATTTCTCTCAGTCGGTGATGATTTTATTTTTATCTCATGCAGGATCTGTAAGGAAACTATTCTTTGATAAATCTGATGAGAAATCTCTGATAAAGGTATCATTTTTTTACTTCCGATTCTCTCTTTTCTGTTTTAGTAATTTACAATATATTTAGGGTTTCTGTTTCTGGGTTATGACTCGTTCTTTGCATTTATGTCATCTTTCCATGTTTCCAGAGATTTTATATCTGTCTGTTTTATATTTGTATGGAACTTTGACTTTTTAATCAATCAATCAATTCATTCTCTTTTATATCCCGGTTTGTGAGGCAATCTCTTCAACATTGAATTTTTTAGGTACAAAAGGTTATATAATTCTTCTCAAGTCTGTCTTTTGATTATAGATTGTCACATCAGATCTGTTTTTATGATCCAGCATTCTCTCGTTTTACTATTCTCTGCTCTGTAACTCTGTGTTGGTATTTGGAGACAAAGTTCCAAATTTTCTATGATTCATGTTTTCATTTGAGAATTTTTCTTAACTGCTTCAGGTTTTGTACCTCTGTTAGTGCTCTAATTCTACTGCTAGAGGCGAAAACTTAATTGTATAGATAGCTGCATAGACATTATTTAATACTTTTGAGGAAGATGCTAAGTGGAAACAATGGAAACGCTGTACTACCGGTTTTCATGAACGAGAACCAATTGCAATACCAGACAAACACACAATCGAATCAGCTTCACTTGCTCGGAACCAGTAAGTTTCTGGGTCTCATAATGTCCTTATGTCACTGTCAGACTAGACATCATTCACTCGAGAAACTTAGAATCTTGTCTCTGTTTATCTTTTGTGTAGTGGGAGGTGGATGCACTGTTGATCCTGTAAACTATTTTGCTAACGATAATCTTGTTCCAATCGTCCGGCCTAACAAACGAGGAAGGGAAGTCGAAAGCTTTAGTAACATGAAAAGACAACAGAAGCTTCAGATGTCTTTGAACTACAATCATAATAACATTACTGTTAGAGAAGATGTACCAAAGGAGAATTTAGTCTCAACTGGTCTTAGACTATCTTATGAAGACGATGAACGCAATTCCTCTGTGACTTCTGCTAGTGGGAGCATTGTAGCTACTTCTCCGATCTTTCAATCACTCGATGATAGTCTTAGGAATGACTTCCAAAGACAAAAGGATGAGCTTGACCAGTTCGTTAAATTCCAGGTACTGCTTGTCTCTGCATGTGATTTGTTTTCACGCTCTTAAGGTTATTAGGTTTGTAATGTGTTTACTCTCTGTGTTGTTCAGGCAGCTCAAATGGCTAAAGGTGTGAAGGATTTGGAACAGAGACACATTGCGTCTTTTCTCAGCACATTAGAGAAAGGAGTGAGCAAAAAGCTTATAGAGAAAGACCAAGAAATCAATGACATGAACAAGAAGAACAAGGAGCTTGTGGAGCGGATAAAGCAAGTGGCAATGGAAGCCCAAAATTGGCACTACCGAGCAAAGTACAATGAGTCAGTGGTTAATGTGTTAAAGTCAAATCTCCAACAAGCAATGTCACAAAACAACAAGAGCAATACGATTGCTGCTGCGGATCAATGCAAAGAAGGGTTTGGAGACAGCGAGATAGATGAAGCAGCTTCATCATACATTGATCCAAACAAAAACAAGTCTGGGATCCAAAGGTTGGGATGCAAAATGTGCAATGCAAAGGAAGTATCGGTGTTGCTTGTGCCATGTCGACACTTGAGTTTATGTAAAGATTGTGATGTATTCACTAAAATTTGTCCTGTATGCAAGTCTTTGAAAACTTCTAGCGTTCAGGTCTTCTTTTCTTGAATTTTGTGACCAAATGGAACAAAATAAAAAGAGAAGAAAAAAAAAAGGTAATCAATTACATAAGTTATTCAACTTTTAAAAATTATCAATGTTATATAAAATATTTTTACCTGAGTATTCTGCAGTTTATCTGTCTTTGAAGTCTTCAAGAACCTAGATAAATTATGGATGAGAATCTTACGAGGAAATTTCAATGTGGTTATAACATTTTTTCTTTATATATATAGTTTTTTGTTTTATGTAATATTTTGACGCTTCTTGTTTCACATTCCAATGCAATATTTGGTTCTCTGCGATTGAGTTTCTGCACTTCTGACGAAATAATACTACATATTTATACATTTTAGTATTTTATGTTTTTAAGTAAAAATCAAATTAGGAATATCACTCCTCTCGTTTCTTTTTTATTTCTTGGTCAACAAAACATTAACGTGCTCACTCTCATTTCTAGATTCTAAGACATGAACCAGACTCATTGTACATTGCTTTGTAGTGCCAATTCTGAGCCTCCATTATTGCCAAATGCTTTAATGATTATGATATTATTAGTTAACAACCTACAATATCAGGCATACATAATTGCAACACCAAACAGTAAATATATATAGTGCCGTGCCAAGAATTATCAAGCATGATATATCAGAAAACTGAAAAAATACTTATAATACAAATTTTTTATAACATAAATATAATATAGTCTTAAAATAATATATATAAATTAAACAAAACAATTTATTTAATATAATATAATATATTTGTTACTATAATTTACTACAATTCAGGGTTTATTATTTAGGATTTAGAATTTATGGTGTATTATGTTTACATACATTTATACTCTTAACTATATTTGATAATAATTTTTTAAAAATTGTAATAATAATTAGATTTAAATTTTGGTCAAACGACCTAAAATAAACAATTACAAAAAATATAAAAATAAGAGTTTACAAAAATCTGGTCAAATTATATCAACAAAGATCTTTGATTTAGGGTTTATGAAATCTTTGATTTAGGTTTTTGTTTAGATTTGAGTATTTAAAGCTTAGAGTTTAGGGTTTATGAAATTTACTTATGTGAAAAATTCACGTGTACACTTCAGATGAAAATCTATTTAAATTTAAGTGAAGTCTATTTTAAATTTTTAAATTTTGGTTTGAAAGTTTTAAAATTAGTATATCGTAAACTGATGTTAAACCAATTTGGTTTGAGTTTATTCCTAAAAATTAACATAAGTATAAATTGAATTTTATAAGGGTAAAACACAAAAGATGAAAACCCTAAGCAGCCGCTCCCGTTTCTCATTCTCTCACACTGGTCTTCGTGGATCTGTGGTGCAAAAATACTTTTTTTACCTCTTTCTTCACAATTTCTTTCTTGTCTTCTCAAAGTTTTTGTGTTTTTTTCTGGAAAGGTTTTCGTCACCGTCTTCTCCTCTCCTCCGACAAGGTTCGTCTTCTTAGTCTCTCTTTTTTCTTATTCTTCTATCTTCGCTCACATCTTTTTCCTTCATGATTCTTCTCTAGGTTTGTTTACTCTCTCGATATTCATCTTATTCTTCACATCTTCTTCTCCACCGATGTTTTCTTCTTATGGATCATCCATATTGGTATAGTAGATCATTGTTCACTAAAAATAAAAAATTGTTGTATGGTCCACCGCTGAAACCCAACTTTGCTCAAATATTAACGCAGCTGAGATATTTTGGTGTTGAGTCAACTCCGAGATGTGGAGGAAATGGACATTATCCTGTCAATGGTGTTGGGGTGTACCATAATTGGTATATGAAGAGTATTTTCTGGGATTTTCCATATGGGAAATATCACCTCATGCGACATAGTTTACACGTCATGCACATTGAGAGAAATGTGTTTGATAATTCCATTAATACAATTATGAATGTACTAGGGAGAACAAAAGATCATCTGAAATCAAGAGTAGATTTACCCAAAATATGTGATAGGAAGTCGTTGAGGGAACGATAGCGTTGGCCCAATGCTATCTTCATATTAAGTAAAGAAAAAGGTATGTTATCTTCTCCCCATAAATGTGATTCTAATTTTCAATATGAATGCAAATGAGATTTTTTCCCATATAGGATGCTTTTACTATTGGATTAAACACATGGTAAAATTTTCTGATTGGTTTGCTTCTAATCTACAGATCTGCATTTATAGTAGTGAAGAAAAATTCAGTAGTATGAAAAGTCATGATTTAATGCAGCGACTTTTTCCCTTTCCGTTCGCCTATTCATTGCCAAGAAATGTACATCAAACGCTTGCGGGTATTTCCTAATCTTTAAAATACATGAAAAAATTGTAAATATATTATTGTAAGTGGTGAGATTATTTTCCTCAGATCAGGTCTTGGTGCCTTTTTGTGTGATCTATGTTCACATAATTTACCACACGCGGAATTAGGAACTTACATGATAAGATTACAATAATCTTATGAAGTTTTGAAAAAATATTTCCCTCTTCATTTTTGACATAATAGAATACCTACATGTTCATCTCCTTCGTGACGCTGGAAATTAAATTATGGATTACGGATAGCCTTGGCCATTCGGATATCCGGACACGATCTGGTCGGGTCTCTCGAATTTTAGATATTTTGCGTTTATCTATACAAGACTCGCTTGGGTATTTTTGCAAGATTGGGTCGGTTTCGAGTATTAAATTTTTGTCTGAGTCAGGTTTAGTTCTTTTAAATAGCCTATTTTGGGTCAGGGGTTCGGGTCGGGTTCAAGTATCTGAAATTTTTACCTAATTTTTTAATGAAAATATTTTCAAAAAAATAAAAAACAGTCTTAAAAAATCATAATTTTATTAAAATATTTGACATTTAGTTTTTTTGTTATATTGATTATAAATTGATTAGTTTATTTATAATTGTAGTTATAATTTTAAATATATGTGTAACTAAAAGTATAAATATAAAGATATTTGTATAAATATATTATGTATTTCGGGTATCTGTTTGGATTTTGGGTTTTATCAGATCATGTTCGAATAGCCGTACTATCATAATGTAAAACTTATTTGTGTATTTTATAGATTTCGGTTTGGTTTGATTATTCTTATTTTGAGTCGGGTTCAAGTTTGAATTTGGGTTTTGGGTATTATACCTATGCCTAGTTACGAATCATATCAATTACTTTATTTAGTATAGTTTGGAATCAAAGATTTGTTTTTAGTAGATCTTGGGAGGCCAGTACAATAATGTTGGATGTACTCATTTGAAAAATATATGTTCAAACTGAAGAAGAAAGTAAAAAACTTGAGCCGGGTCGAAGGGTCCATTGTTACCCAATGTATCAATGAAGAAACTGCAAATTTTGATTCGTTATATTTGCTAGCAAATGTTCAGACTAAGAGTCGATAACCACCAAATAACAATAATAGAGGAGAGAAACAAAATCGAATATTTTTTATCGGGTAATAAATTAGGTTTGCTATTTTAGCCAATTTAGTATGGTTAGTTTGGTCTATGATTGGTTGAATCTTACTTTGAAAACAGTAAGTTGTCGTTAATCAGATCAATATGTAATCAATGAAGAATTTTGATTTTTAACTTCCGTAGGGTAATTATAAGTTATCAAACTTCCATATCATGTAGAAGTAAGACTTAAACTTTGCTTTTATGTAGATATTAGCAGAGGGCAAGTTTCCATACAAAATTGGTGTTATGTATTATTTCCGTATTCATAAACCATTGTAACCATATTCGAGTAAACATGTACAATATCAAACACATAATTTTTTAACATATACCTTGAATAACTACTTAAATTATAATATATAAATATGTTAAACTTGTATAGAAATAAAAAAAAATATCAAACCCACGTATAAAAAATAAAAACGTAATATTGCAGATTCTATATGAAACTTATATCGATACAAACTTTTGTAGAAGTCTACTTTTAACAAGCTAACTATCTAAAATTGTATGACCTCATATTTAGTTATTATTAAAGAAGTTAAGTACTTGTTGATGTAAGAAAATAGAAAGAAAAAAATCAAGATTTAAGAATTTGTAAATTTTTTAAAATGAAAATTAGAGAGTTTTATAGATGGAATCGGAGAGAAACTAGAAGAATGTGAGGTTATAAACTTCAATAATAATATATATATATATATATAGGCCGAAAATGGTGGTTGGAGGAACATTGAGAGCTCACTTTTCTTGTCAATGGTGATTGGAAAATTGAAGAAAATGACATTTTTGTAAAAATAAATAGAAAATAATGGCATGATTGTAAATAAAATTTGACATAAGAATAAAATAGACAAAATTTAAAAGAGAGAAAATGTGGGTTATTTGATAAATTGACCAAATTGAATGGATTATTTGAAAAACAATCTTTGGTAAATAAGATTTAATTAATTTTAGATTTGAAAAATATTCTTTTAACTTAAGAAAATCAATAAATCCAACTTTAACTCTTGCAAATAATAATCTTGTTCTCGAAAGAAAATATTTACAAAAACCAAAAGTTGATTGTTTTTATAATATGAAGCAGAAAAAGAAAAAAAAAATCATAAAATTTAGGAGTCTCAAAAGTTTTATTTATTCGAGGGGGTGCAAAGCTAATACTTTTGTTCTCTTTGCTTATAGGCACGCTTCTAAATTATAGATGTCTACATTTGCACTATATATTGTTTAGCTCATGCTTAAAGAAAAATAAAAATAAAAATAAAACATATACTGACGGTATACAACAAATCAAATAGTCTTTAAAAAAATGTCACCCAAAGTCATCTAGCCTTATGTTTGGTTGGCTCATGCAGTTAATACATTCTTTGGTGGAACCTTGTTGCAATGCAACCGTATCTCTTGCTTCAAAGCAGAGCAACAGAAACAGAGTACCAAGTTTGTAAACATTACAATATAACTATTCCATCTTTCTAAATCAACACTTGACACACATTTGCAATATTAGTTAAGGGTCTCTTTTCTTCTTTTCTACAGAAGAGAATGAATCTAATCAGAAATGAAAATTTTGGGAGATGAAGACAGTGTGTAGCTTGTCGCGCACCCAATGAAGATTAAACAAATCTTTAACTGTATCTAAATGGGCTCAATGAGTTAAGAAAAGCCCATATTGGGTTGTCTACAAAGATTGAGCGGCCACTGATATGTTGGTAAGAAATTTATCATATATAGTGCAGTTTAGGTGGAGGCTTCAGTTCTAAATTAATGCACATGTGATCGTCGCTGACATGTGTATTTAATTTGACATACCGTATAATGTATATATATATATATATATATATATTTGTATTTACCATTTAAATGTCGGACGATAATTAAATGATGGGGGTAGTGTAGTGAGAACAAATTGATTTGGACAAGAGAGTGAGAAAAGAGACCAATTTTGTCTTACTGAATTTATGCTGAGGTCGGCACCTTTTCTTCAATAATAATAATATAGTATATATTATTTACTACATAAAAACTTAAAAAGTTGTCAGGAAAAAAAAAAGTTTTCTCGCTACAAATACAATCCATAGACTGTACCATTATTTTAATTTGTTTCTCTTATTTTTAGTTTCCTTTCACCGTTAAAATCAGTTTGTCATCATTTTTTGGAACATTAATCTTTACATTGTATCAGTAACACGAGAACAACCAATAGAAAACCCGAAGTACACTTTAGGACAAATAACTCTGAGTTAGTAAAATGGTGTCATCATGAAATGAATGGTCTGTATTTTCTGCATATTTAAATAAATCCTTAAGAATTTTTTTAGTACTTTTATCTATAAGATTTCTAGTATATATTAATATCAATAGCAAAACATAGAAATTAGGTTGTAATGTAAGATTGTTGGCGAGGATATTCCCTTTTGTAACTTCGGATTCTCTTTCTTAAGGCTTTTGATAAATATTTACACAGTTTGTTGACAGAAAAAATTGACGAATAGAAAATGAGCTGATGGAAATATGAAGTGGACCAAAACAAAACAGAGCGAAACAATGTTAGATAGAGAGGAGTATAATATATATTATCATTTTGCCATTTCGAGTTATATGTATATAAAATGATTTGAACAAGAAGATTAGAGGACGGAATTCATGAAGGATATAAGGTAAACCTGCAATGCCATGAAGTTCACGGGGAGCCAATAAAAGAAAAAATAAACATTACGAGAGAAAAAAGGTTCACGAGCGAATTTAATTTGCGCTTGAAGACGCCATACAGAACTCACATTTAATTTCTTAAATCCAATAGATAAAACAAAAAATTAACTAATCCAAAACAAACAAAAATTATAGCTCGCCACTTAAAGAACATATTATGTGACGGTAATATATTAATATACGAAAATCGACCAAAAAATTCTTTAACTTTTTAAGAATCGCCAAAAAAACAAAATCTTGTTCATCGACCAGAAAAATTCTAAATTATTTTTGACTTGCCATTTTTTTATAAAAGTCATATTGATTTTATATTATAAGCGTTCCGTCGGTGGATTTAACAGAAAATTAAACGATTGTTAATAAGCCATTTATTGTTTTTAACTTTCAAAAGGAAAATCGATTATAAAAGTCTTAACTTTTCGGGAATTACCAAAAAAAGCACCAACATTTTCACTGACAAAAAATCTCTAAATTATCTCTCATTTGCCAGTTTTTTACAAAAATCACGTTAACTTTCCATTATAAACACGTCTGTTAATTTTCAAAATATGGGATTTCTGGAATTCGAATTCATGTGTTGGAAGTATATAAAAAGCATTTTACCACTTAGCTAGTAAAACATTCGATGATAAGTAGAACACAATTACTTATATTTACCAAAAATGATCAATAGATCTATATATACTAAAAGTTATTAAAAACAAATGTTTATATTTGTCACTTGTCATCGGCCTCTCTATTTGCGTTTTAAAACAAATAATTTTAATTACTTTACATGTTTCCACGACATAATTTATAGTCATGCTTTTTCTTTTCCTTATTTTAGAGCCAAATCCCTTAATAGAGTGTAAACATATTCGGGTTTGGGTCGGATCCTTCCTCACTAGTTCAATAGTAAAATGCTCATTATATACTCCAATACTCGAATTAGAATCTAGAAATCACATGTTTTGAAAATTAACAACAGTAAACGGTGTATTAGAAATAGTGATTACAATGAAAAGTTAACATGAATTTTGTAAAAATAATGACAAGTCACATAATTTAGAGGTTTTTGATGAGTGAAGAAACTTATATTTTTTAATGATTCTTAAAAATTAAGGTTTTTGGTTGATTTCCCATTAATATACTTATAGATTTCTTTTTACAGTATTAAAGGAATTTATTATGGAAATGTATCAGCTCCTGGATTAAACTTAATTTACTCTAAAAAAAACTCTTGTATTAATTAACTTGGCTAGGTCTTTCTCAATCAAATAATGAAGAAACATGATGATCAATTAGCAAAACATATAGAATATGACTGGATCTGATATTGAGAAGAAAAAAATGTAGTCTTAGTTTTTATTTAATATTATCAGATCTTATCAACATATTTATGTCGATCCTTCGGATCTAGAATATATGATTTACTCCCAGTTAGTGATTACGTGTATGATTATCATTATTATAATATACTTGAAATAATGTGCGTGATTTGTTTTCTTTTATGAAATGGTTGAATTTGATCAAAGAACGTAGAAGACAGGTAACTTATGATATATAGTTTTTTGGCGTATCGATCAAAGA